>JASDQU010243343.1:98013-118008 GCA_032191745.1 Picea mariana | reverse complement strand
CTGCTGTGAGGGGTTCTCAAACTACCGCATCTTTTGTTTAAGCTTCTGCTCAATTTTGACGACATATTGATAGGCCGTGCCCAAGGATGATATTTCCAAAAAACTCCATTTATTTCTGGATGTATCTATGAAGACTTTAGTAGTAATTGAACACCATATGTCACTCAAAATATTTGATACCTAGCTTGGTGTGCAAGGTATGGAAGACATTGGTGAACTTTGGCAATATTTGGTCTCTTTCATGCCGCAGTGTGGTCCATCTTGTATACAAGTCATCATAACTTCCAACAAGGTAGTATTGTTCCTTAATAGAATCCTTGAAGGAACCCCAAGTGGGTGAAACTAAATATAATGTGGATCCCTATGTTTCCCTTTTCTCACAAAAATTCTCCCACCAATCTTTGACATGGGGGACAACTTTGAACAATGAAAATGTAACATTTTCTCCATCGGAAAAGTTGTGGACAAAAAAATACCCTTCTAGAAGGTTTAACCATTTATCTACAACATCTGCATCTATTTGACCTTCAAATATAGGAATATAAAATTTATATGTACCTTGAAGGGGGTGGCGCCTCCGCTTGAGGTGGATGTGTCGCTTGTCGAAAACTGTCGAAGGATTTGTGAAAAGTTGTCCATCATTTTGTTCCTTTGTCACTCAAGGGATTCTTCAAGCAACATTTTGAAAGGATCTTTTGTCCCATCGTATTTATTTTCTCCCACCATGGATGATTTCTTGGGTGTGTGAGAGCAGTTTTCCTCAAGAGAAACAAGCTGGAGACCCAACTCTCTATACCCTTACCACGTTGGGGACATGCATTAAAAAAACGACAAGGAGAAGATCACTTCGATACCATTTATTCGTATTTATGAACGGAACAAAATGAAACCACAGATTTATAATATTAACATAGAGACAAAGAGATCAATAACAGAGATACAATAAAACTTGACTTCTATTAAATAAGAAATATGCAGAAAATTGTAAAATGTAGAATGAAAACAAGCTTGCTAGAATGGTGGCAACTTATCTATGAGAAGAGATGTGATGGATACGCCCATTCACAAGAAGCTGAGTACAATGAGACCATGAAATAATTTTTACAATAAACATGAATTCCAAAACCCTAGACATCCAAAAACCTAACCCTAGGAGATGAAGTGACAAAAGTCATGTGGGCCCCGTTGGGGTAAGTTAGTTCATCAACTTCATGGGGTCGTAACTTTTGCATACGATATTTTTTTAGGGTGCACGATAGATCATTGGAAAGGTATTGAAAAGGAGCTTCATTTAGGGTGAGAAATGAGATTTTTTGGTTGTCATTGAGGTTCCTGATTGTGAAAAAACATTGTTTAGGCCCTCAAAAGGGCCCCAAAAGTTTGGGACCTGAAAAACTGCTAAAAATAGTAAGTTGTAAAAAACCTATTTTGAGCCAGATGGAAAAGGTGTGTGGCCACCATGATTCTCTTGGATCAACCCTCCCCCATTAGGAAGCAATGGTATCCATTGCGTTGAGTTCCCCCATAAGATGAGGAAATATATGATGAATTTGGCCCTGGGTGAGCCACTTGCCTTGGTGCAGGAGTTGTTTTTCTTTGACAACCCAATAAAGATGGATCCTCTACTAGTGAGTGCCCTTGAACCATGTTTCCATGATATGATAAGTGGATTCATGTTTCATGCAGTCAGGATTGAACTTTGTTGGTGTGAATTTTTTTTCTATCTTCGAGGTGTCCAATAATGGTTGAAAATAAGGTCGAAGGAGGTCCACATTGAACACTAGGTGCAATCCAAAAAAGGGGGGAAGGTTGAGCTCAAAATCATTTTGACCCACAAACTTGGTGATGGTGTAAGTTCCATAATATAGTGTATTAACCTTTCGATGAGGCCCTGCAATTCATTCTTTCTTCAAGTTCAACCAAACTTTGTCTCCCACTTGAAACTGGTGTGGCACCTGGTGTTGATCATGGCACTGCTTGTACTTGACATTAGACTTCTGTAAAATATCCTGAACCTATTGGCGGATGTGCTGGATCCGTTCAATGAACCGAGTGGCTTTTTCATCTTTAGTTTGAGCATGCGACAAGTCCTCTTGGCTGGCCACAAGGGGTAGTGCAACATCCATGGGACCTAATGGTTGAAATCCCAACCCCACCTGAAAGGGGCTTGTGGCCAATTGAGATATGTACGGATCTATTGTAGATGTGATGAACATAGGGAAGACACTCATCTTAGGTGTTGGGGTTCTTGGAATTGTGCATGCACATGATGTGCACGATCATATGGTTGACGACCTCAGTTTGGCCATCCGTCTAGGGGTGGAAGGAAGTGGAATTTGTGAGTTTGGTGTCCAAAAATGACCAAAGACTCAACCAAAACATTTTAAGTAACTTACTATCCTGATATAAGATAATGGTTTTTGGGATCCCAAAGTGTACCCACACTCACTCAAAGAAGAGTTTAGAAGTGGCCTCTATTGTGATGCTCTTCTTGCAGAGACTCACTCAAAGAAGAGCTTGGCAGTGGCCTCCACTATGATGCTCTTCTTGTAGGTAGACATAATATCCATTTTGGAAAAGATAACAACAACCACAAAGACACGGTCATTTCCCCACTTGGTGGACATAAGGCCCGACATGTAGTGTTGGCCCTTGACCAAGTTTTGGGAGATTCTTGGTCATAATGACCTATTTTGGGACTTCAACAGCCTGTTGAAGGAGAAGCGCAAGACGAAGTAGAGATCAAGGGATCTCGGCCCAATTTTGGGTCCTTTTTGGGTTTTTGGGAATATGTAATGGGAATGGGATGTTGGACCATGGTTTTACCCATGTTTAGGCCTATTTTGTATGTATAAATAGAAGGATAGGCAATGTAAGAAGTAGTTGAAGAGGTGCATCTATGTGATGTGAATTTATGCTAAGTGCAAGTAGAGTCTGTAAGTTATTAGTGCATGACTGTAAGAGACTTGCAAAGTTGAGTGCAGGTCCTTGTAACAGGTTGTGGAAGGATGAATGTTGTAATGCAAGGAAGAAGGATCTAGCGAGCTGCGTAGATATTTTGTCCTGTGTGGAGTAAGGGTTTTGATGGCTTTGTGCTTGTAACTGATTGACTGAGGATAATAAAGAACAAGAGTTGGTGGACATAGCCCCAGGGTGGGGGTGAACCATGTAAACACTTTGTTGTCTTGCTTTGTGCTTGTCTTAATGTGTTTATGTCTTCTTTTTCTAAGTTCTTTGAGATGATTAGATTGATCTGCTTATTCTTAGTGCTAATGACATGTGAGAATGTTAGATCTGGTCCATATGAATGTGCTTAGTTCTTGATCCTCTAGATATACCTCTGTGTTTATGCTAAGTGCTTAAGTATGTTATATCAGTGTGAATGTTGCGAAGCCCTGTTTCATCAATGAAGTGATTATTGATTGTATATTGAGGAATTGACGGTGCTAAGTGTTTTATTAAGTATTATAATCACAGATCTATGTCCCAACTAAGGTTGCAGACACCTGAGTCTTGCAACCACCCCTGCCTCTACCTTGGGTGAGACTTCATCTACTTTGCAGGTGTTGCTGAAAGGGGCAGTAGTTAAGGATTTGTTGGTGCATTGTTTTAGTGTTGAACCCTGGGTCTGCCCCTGTGCCAACAAATGGTTCCGTTGTCAGAACCTGAAACTGTGATTGTTGGGAACTGAGAAAGAAGAAGCTCCATGCAAAGATTCATCCTGAAATTGTGAAATATCTGCACATAGATCTATGCCCTAGTGTGCAGTATTCCACTTGACTTATAAAGCTCTGTTCTAAAATAAAGAAGCTCAATCTGAATGAAAGAGGTCAGATCTGAAGAAAAGAAGCAAGATTTGAAATCTTTGTGCTCTAAGAAAGGTAAAAGTGGGAATTCTTGATTAAAAAGAGGTAGGATCTACAAGCTTTGTGCTCTGATAAAGGTAAGAATAGTTAAAAGTTTTAGATCTAGAAGATTTATGCTCTGTAGAAGTAAGATAAGTGGAAATTTTTATTTCTAGAGTATGGATCCAGGTATGTTTAATAGAGTCTTTCCTATCTTGAAAACTAGGGTATTAATAGATGAAAGAAGATTTGATATGAGTAGATCTGATAAGAATAGTGAAAGATATGTTATACCTATGCATAGAAAGAATGTTTGGACTAATGAATGGATGCAGGATACTAGAAAGAATGGACAAGAGTTAAAATATTTCATGACTAGAAGGATCACATACTAGATTGAAGAACAGGAGAATAGGTCGAAGCTACTTAACACTAGAGACCCAGATGTTGAAGCTGCAAGAACACTAGAAGACTCGCAGAAGACTGAGGTACCTATCTAGGATAAAGAAGAGGTGTTAATCCTGAATCCTAGGAAATAATATCAACAACGTATAGTGACTATGTCCAAAGACAATAATAATAAAAATGGAAAAAGGACTACCGAGACGAAGCTCACTGGGAGGAAGGATAGAAAGCTAAGTAAGAAGAGAGATAAGTTTGAAAAGTTATAGAAGCTTCCAAAGGAAACTTTGCAGACATAAAATTTGCAGAATGGGAGCTTCGTCAAGATATTAGAACAGTGACACATGGCACTTTGCCATGGCGAGGAAATATAGTCATTGGGACCAATATATCCATTCGAATGCCACTCCAAACAGGTCGGAAAACATTTATATCTTGACACCAGACCATTGGACCACGCCATAATAGAAAAAACAATAGTTAATGAGGCTTCATACCTGTTACAAGCGAACCATTGCCGAGTTGCCTATTTATCTCATCACACCATGCATGGAGAACACTTTTTCTAACCAATAATTTGAGCCCGTAGATCAAGTGAATTGTATACAGAGATCATTACCCTCTTTTTGTTTATTCTAGTGCAGTATCTGAGTTAATTGTGAACACAATATTATTAATCCCAAGCGCATATGTCCGATGAGCTCATCACAGTTGAAGAATCAGTAACATAAGTACTCCTCGACTTGATGACTGAAAGATTCATGTCGGAGAGAGGATTGTCTACCAGTCTACAATCATCATTGAAGAGAGGATTTTTGACCTCTCCGTCCACTGCTCGAGTCGGACCATCACGACCCGCAGATGAGAAGCGAACCAAGCACAAAGACGATATCGTGAATGCTAATTTGATTCCGAGCATTTTACCCACCTATCTACCACCTCTGAGTGGTGCAATAAATCAAGATAGTGTGCCTAGAGACTTTGAGTACGAATTGTTCACTGCATACCTCCTGAAGGGGATATGCGTAGATCAAGAAACTATAACAGCATTGAAGTTTAGCGACTTCAACCTCGGTGATAGGAAAGTATATATCATGCCCGCCCCACATAAGTACCTGACCAGGAAAAAGGAAAATAATTCAATGATAATTCCTCAGTCATGGACCCATAACCTTGCGCAGTCCACACTACTCAACGTCATGAAGATTCCTCACTTCGAAAGACACCAAGAAGTGAATGCATGCATCAAGATGCTACTATCCTATTACCATGGTGGATACTTGTGGTTAAACCACCATATCATAGTGGATCTGACATTGATCAATCGGATCACAGGGTTGAGTATGATTGATCAATGGATCCGATTGATCAATAAGATTTCTATCCCAGAAAAACAATGGATCACGCTCTAGCACAAAGGATCAAAGACACCTACGACGATGTCTAGAAAGGCACGTGAGGCTACAAGGTAGCTTCTATCCAAAGAAGTGCAGTGCACCTAGCCTATCAATTGATCACATGAAAGTTGGTCAACAAGAACCGACCCACCCAAGTCACTGGTTTTTTAGTCGACCTCGTAGGGAAGTGTGTAGAGGGCCTACAAATGAATTGGGTGAAGTACCTTGTGAACCAGTTGGAACTGGACTGCAGGGAAGCACAAGATCAAGGATATGAGTTCCACTGCAGTTGGATTCTAATCTTGATTTCTTTCATCGCATGGGAGATGTCGGAAGGTGAGACCTTCCCAGACATTGAGGCATTTGAACCTCTAGCCATGAAGTTCAGTACACTATGGTATTCCAGTGACATGAACAAGAAATGGTAGTCAAATGTCGTATTCCACACATGTTACAATCAGATGAAGTTAGCTATCTAGTCCGAGCCTCACATCATGCCAAATACTCTCCACAAGTTTCGGCCTTTAATGAAATTCAACACCGACTTCCATTTCATTTATATTATAGCACGCGCTAATGAGCACAAGCAACAACTTAAATCTTACTACAAGATGATAGAGGAGGACTTAGAAGAAATCACGAAGGACTAGTTGGCATACCTCCTCATTCCAGCAGAACCTGCAGAGATATCCGATTAAGACAGTCCCGAAACTACGTCGGATACACCTGGACCTAGAAAGATAAAGAAGGCCAAAGAGGTCCATGATTTAGACATCACATCTGTGAATATTGCTTCCATCTCAGTAGATCAAGGAGGAGATGGCAGAGAGATAGATGGCACAAAAGTTGAACATAAGAAAGGCAACGTTACACCGCCTAGAGATGAGGAGGATCCCTCAAATAAAAGGAAGGTTTCCCTGCCAAAACCTTCCTTCTGAAATAAAGTGAAAGCAACCATGACCAAAATGTAGACCATCCTCACCTCCGACGACTTCGATTTCATCATAGTAGCCATGAATGATGCTTCACTGGAGATAGTAGAGAAGCAAGAAGCTAAGCAAGAGGAGGTGTTCCATCAGATTAAGGACGAGCTCCAAGGAGCGCAGCAGGCACTACAATCCAGCCTCTGTCATCAGGAACATCAGAACTGGGAGATGAGCTAGCTCAACTCCACCTCATCGCTGATACAGTCAAAGTTCACCTTTGCCGAGCTCAGGAAGAAACAACACAAGCTACCCAGGCTTTGGCACAAGTACAGGGAGACCTTGTAGAAAAATGCAGTACTATAGAATAGGAGAAGCTTGCTCTCCAAGTGAAGTGGTATGAATAAAAATCACAACTGCAGCAAAGAAAGTAATAGTTACTCGTAGAGAAACTAGAAGTAAAGGAAATGGTTCACAGAGCACTTCGCTCTGTGACAGTCATAGAAGTAAAGACCGAAGAGAGAGTTTCACAACATGTGGCACAACTTAAAGAAGTAATCCAATGGCTCCAACAATGCATAACAGAATTGGACCTCTGCACTGTGCCAGAGACCCCTGAAGATGTAAGAGACCAACGGGAAGCAACTACCCCCAGCGTAGTTGACATACTAAAAGCTCTTTCCTTGGAGTGCAAGTAGTTGAGTAACTGTAGTGCCCAAACATATGAGAACCTCACTGAGAATCCAGAGTTACATGCATTAGAGTGGCAGCTCAAGGAAGCAAAGCAACACGCAGACACACTACATGCGCAATTGAAGGCTTTTTCGAATGTGGAAAGAATGAAGCGGTCTCAGGAACAACGCACCGCCCATCAGAAGATCCATATGATTCAAAGTAGAGTGATGGAAGTTACTCAATGGCTTAAACCAGTAAAAGATAAGGCATGCCAATTATTCACAGAGGTTGAAAGCCGAGGATCAGAGCTAGAACAGGTTGTCATCACAGCAGAACAATGCCTAGAAGGGACCGTAAATGATGCAGTGATCTAGGAGTTGAACGAGAAAGAAGCCATTGCACAGTAGCAATTCGAAGCATCTTGAGCCAAGCTTGAGGCCTTCAAAGTAGAATTGGTCAGATCAGAGTGACTCGGGATGAGTCACAGGTGAGTGTTCGGGGCATGTTGGCCCTTGACCAAGTTTTGGGAGATTCTTGGTCATAGTGACCTATTTTGGGACTTCGACAGCCTATCAAAGGGAGAGAGCAATATGAAGCATAGATCAAGGGATCTTGGCCCACTTTTGGGTCCTTTTTGGGTTTTGGGGAATATGTAACAGAAATGGGATGTCGACCCATGGGTTTACCCATGTTTAGGCCTATTTTGTATGTATAAATAGGAGGATAGGCAATGTAAGAAGTAGTTGAAGAGGTGCATCTATGTGATGTGAATGTATGCTAAGTGCACATAGAGTCTGTAAGTTCTTAGTGCATGACTGTAAGAGACTTGCAGAGATGAGTGTAGGTCCTTGTAACAAGTTGTGGATGGCTGAGTGTTGTAACGTAAGGAAGAATAATCTAGCGAGCTGTGCAGATCTTATGTCTTGTGCAGAGTAAGGGTTTTTATGGCTTTGTGCTTGTAACTGATTAACTGAGGACAATAAAGAATAATAATCGGTGGACGTAGCCCTAGGGTGGGGGTGAACCATATAAACATTGTGTTGTCTTTCTTTGTGCTTGTCTTAATGTTTTTATGTCTTCTTTTGCTAAGTGCTTTGAGATGATTAGATAGATCTTCTTATGCTTAGTCCTAATGACATGTGAGAATGTTAGATCTGATCCATATGAATGTGCTTAGTGCTAGATCTGCTAGATCTACCTCTTTGTTTATGCTAATTTCTTAAGTACGTTATATCAGTGTGAATGTTGTGAAGCCCTGTTTCATCAACGAAGTGATTATTGATTGTATATTGACGGTGCTAAGTGCTTTATTAAGTATTGTAATCACAGATATATGTCCCAACTAAGGTTGCAGACACCTGAGTCTTGCAACCACCCCTGCCTCTACCTCGAGTGAGACTTCATCTGCTTCACAGGTGTTGCCAAAAGGGTCGGTAGTTAGGGCTTTGTTTGTGCACTGTTGTAGCAATGAACCCTAGGTCTGTCCCTGTGCCAACATGTAGTCCATTGAGATGGATTCCCAGGGCCTGTCGGGAGTAGGTAGAGGAGTGTACAAGCCTTTTTTCTTAGTGGTCGGTTTGGCAATAGCGTAGGTAGTGCAGGACTGTATATACATTTTGACATACTATCAAAGTTTCGACTAGTAGAAATGTTGTTGCGACACTACCACTGTCTTTTCCACATCGAAGTGTACTGCCGCCTGACTGTAGTGGGATTCCCAATCATCTTTTCTTGCTTTCTTGATGGAACACATAGATGGCCTAGATGGCAGAACAACCCATCCTGAAGATGGAAATTAGTGAGAACTATGTTTGTTCCCAACATCTAGTAGGTTTTGGCGAAGTCAAGATCTGTCTTATAGAGGTGGGGCCATCCAGAGGTCTTGTGGATGCAGAGACTAGCACTGTGGTGAGTGACGCGACTAGAGTTTGGTTGAGGAAATCAATGATTCAATTGTTACTTCCTGTTTTATACTTGATTTTTAGGTGGAACTGCTGCAAATATGTGGACCACTTCTGATGGTGGTCATTATGTAATTTTCCTTATGTCTGAATCAACTGCAATGACTTATGATCAATGTGGATTACTCTTTCCTTCCCAAGAATGTAATGCCTCCACTGGCAGAAGGATTTCACAATGGAGTAGATTTCTTTGTCGTAAGTAGGGTAATCACAGATGACATGTGATAGTGTCTCACTATGATAGGACATGGGGTCATCATGTTGAGTGAGGATTGTGCCCACAACATAGTCTAAAGAATATGTCTTGATATCAAAGGGCTATTGCAAGTCATGTAATGAAAGCATTGGGGCTGAGAACAAGAGAAGCTTCATATCATCGAATTATTTTTGTTGGGATAGGCCCCACAAAATTTTTTCCTTACCACCACCCCTATTTATTTTTCTGAGGTCCCATGCAATATTGGAGAATCCTAACACAAACCTATGATAGAAATTGGCAAGGCCTAAGAAGCTCCAAATTTTAGTGAGTGTGATTGGGGATAGCAGTCATGGATGACTTGGAAATTAGCTGGATCAACATGCACACCATGAGCATCAACAACATAGCCTAGGTATTGGACCCTGTCCATGGTGAATGTTCATTTTTCCAAGTTGGCGTATAGCTTGTGTTGTTGCAGAGTGTGCAAAACCTGATGAATATGCTGCAAGTGTTCTGCACAAGTATTATTGTAGATGAGGATGTCATCCAGATACACCACCAAAAAATAATTAGTGAAAGGATGAAATATATCATCCATCATCCTCATGAAAGTTGCTGGGGAATATTTCAAACCTAAGGACATGACCAACCATTCAAAAAAACCTTCTTTTGAATTGAAGGCAATTTTCCATACATATGTCTGCTCTATTGGGACCTGATGGTAGCCAGACTTCATATCAATAGTACTGAAGTATTCCCCCCCCTTGATCTGATCAAGGAGATCGTCAATTCAAGGAATCATGTATCGGTTCCTGACTGTGATTTTATTTAGAGCCCGGTAATCAATGTAGAGTCGCCTGGTCCTGTCTCTCCTCTACACCAACATGATTGGGATTCCACAAGGTGATGAGTTGGGTGAGATATTCCCCTTGTGGAGAAGTTCTTGGATATGACGCTTGATCTCCTCATTTTATAGAAGAGAGTGGTGATAGATTGAACCATTGGGTAGTGGTGAGTTGTGGGTCAAATCAATGGGATGTTTGAATTGACAGTGCATAGGTACCCCAATAGGTGATGAGAAGAAGTCTTTGTATTTCTCCACGAACTTATCCACTTGATTTTGCTGCATGGAGTGATCAAATATGGAGGCCATGGATGTGGATACAACCATTCACTCACTCTGAGAGAGAATCAAGAAGAAGACAAACTTCCTGATCTGAGAAATGACCTTCTTGCATTGCTTGGAAGAGATCAAATAAATACCACTAAGTGGGACTACATCAAGTATCCTGTACAATTTACTGTTCAAAGTAATAATAACTCTGTGAGGCCTAGACTCATATACAACATGATGTTTCCATAAATAATTTTGGCCAAAAATAAAATCACAAACTTCAAGGGGATAAACATCACACAATACCTCATATTTGAATGGCTTGATGTCGTACGACAGGTGACACTGTTTCCTAACGCAAAGATCACTTCCTTGAAGGATCCATCTAATGGTGCAGGGTTGTGGGTGTGGTGTTGTTGGCAGGGCTAGCCACTTTATGAACTATGATGAGATGAGTTTCTTCTAGATACCTTTATCAAAGATGAAGTGCATCAGAGTGCCTTTCACCCACATCCATGAATGAAAGAGGTGATCTCCTTCCTCTGGCTCATCAGGTTCATGGGGATGGATCTTGGTGGTAGAAACGGTGGAACTAGGTTCCACGTCAATGATCCATATCCCCTTTTCTGTTTCTGGCTCAGATTCAGAACCTGCATATGATTTAGAGGCTTTTATCTCAACCACAAATGACTTCTTTGAGTAGAAATCAACATTTTTATTCCATGGGCTCTTATGGAAGTCACACCACTTCACAATATATTTCTTCATCTTCCCATTGTCTTTATTTTCTTGCGGCTTGGACAGGTTGTCCTGAGGTGGCCCATATTTTCTTTATCCTTTGATATGAAATTTTGGGCTTTCCTTTCCCTTCTTTTGCTATGAGGGGTTCCTAGACCCAAAATGCCACATCTTTTGTTTAATCTTCTTCTCTCTTTTGATGACATATCGATGGGACGCGCCCAATGATGAGATGTCCAAACACTCCAATATGTCTAGATGTATCTATGAATATTTCTGTGGTACTTTAGAACCATATTCCACTCATAATATTTGATACCCAGCTTGGTGCGCAAGGTATGGAAGACATTGGTGAACTTTGACACTGTTTGGTCTCTTTTCTTCTGCAGTGTGGTCCATATTGTATACAAGTCATCATAACTTCCAACAGGGTAGTATTTTTCCTTAATATCATCCCTGAAGGAACCCCAAGTGGGTGAAACTACATATAATGTGGGTTTCTCTATTTCCTTTTGTTCACAAAATGTCTCCCACCAATCTTTAACATGGGGGATGACCTTGAGGAGCACAAATGTAATCTTTTCTCTATCAAAAAATTTGTGGACAGAAAAATGCCCTTCTAAAAGGTTTAACCATTTATCTACGACATCTACATCTATTTGACCTTCAAATATAGTAATATCAAAATTTATCTGTACCTTGAAGGGGGAAACACCTCCACTTGAGGTGGATGCATCCCTTGTTGGTAGTCATAAAAGGATTTGTGCAAAGATGTCCATCATCTCATTCCTCTGTCGCTCAAGGGATTCCTTGAGCAACATTTTGAAAGGATATCATGTCTTGTTGTCTTTATTTTTTCCCACCATGGATGATTTCTTGGGCATGGGAGAGCAGTTGTCCTCAAGAGAAATAGGATCTAGACTCAAATCTCTATACCTTGACTGCGTTAGGGACATGCATTAAAAAAAAAGACAAGGAGAAGACCACTCTGATACCATTGATCCTAATTTATGAGAGGAACAAAATAAAACCACAGATTTATAATATTAACATAGATACATAGTGAAAAATAACAAAGATACAATAAAACTTGACTTCTATTAAATAAGAAATATGTTGAAAACTGTAAAATGCAGACTGAAAACAAGTTTGCTAGAATGGTGGCAACTTATATGTGAGAAGAGATGTGACGAATATGCTCATTTGTAAGAAGATGAGTACAATGAGGTTGTGAAGGAATTTTTACAATAAAAATTGCATGCCAAAACCCTAGACATCCAAAAACCTAACCCTAGGATATGAAGCAACAAAAGTCATGTGGGCCCTGTTGGGGTAAGTTAGTACATAAACTTCCTGGGGTCATAACTTTTGCATACGATATTCGTTTAGGGCACACGATAGCTCGTTAGAAAGGTCTTGATGAGAATATTAATTTAGGGGGGCTCAATTAGAAGCCAAAAATTGTATTTAGGTTACCGATAAAAAAAAATGTTGTTTAGGCCCTCAAAAGGGCCTCGAAGGTTTGGGACCCGAAAAACTGCTAAAAAAAGTATAATGCCAAAAAATCGTTTTAAGCTAGTTGGACAAGGTGGGTGTTGAGGAAAAGATATGAAATGATCTTACTCAAGCATTTTCAGATTCTACTTGGCTAAAGAAAAATATGTGGGAATATCACCCTATGTTTATAGCCATCAAAATTAATATCCTCACTCACAAGTATTGATTACAAGTGCTTAGGCTAGTCTTTTTATAAATAAAATCTTGCTGGAAAATTCATTATTTATATGATTTTTTGAATATAATAGTTGCTGAAATAAATGTAAAGACAGAAGCAAGGACACCAAGATGATAATCAAGACAAATGAGACATATAGCAATCCTTTATTTCATTCCAATTCACCAAAGAGTCATTCTCTTTACAAAATTTCATGAAGAAGTTTTGGACCAAAATCAAACTTAGACATCCCTGATGGAACATACAAAAGGATCCCTGACAGGAAATCAAAAACTTAACTCTAAAAGATGGATCAACTTTCCACAAATTGTTTCCCACTCGACTCTGCACAATAGCCTTTGTCAGTCATGAAAACTAATTCACAAACAGACAAGTCTACACAAACTATCAAAGATAGATCAACACCTTTGAAAAACAAGTGTCTGAATGATGTAATTCAACCTTGAATATTGCAGTCTACAATAAGACCCTGTTGTCATAAAAAAGAATTAGGCTTGTGATAAATTAAGGAATGAATGAAAGTTGAACTATATCAATATAAACTCAAAGAGAAAACCTTAGTATGCTTCTCCTTCTATCCTCCACTTGTTCCTTCCTTTCCTTTTTCCTTTAAGAAAATTAGAATTGGTTGAAGTAGTTGAACTACCTCATTAGTTAAGTTAACTAAAAAATCAACCAACTTTTTAGTTAGGGGGAAAAGTAATAAATCATAATAAGGGTTATAATTAAATAATAACTAGTAGGTGGGACCCCTTGTGACTCCCATTTAGATGTTAACAATTATAACATAACTAGTCAATTAAACAAGAAAATGTATCCTTGTGACTCCCATCATCACATGCATATTTGACAATTTATCTCATNGATATTTAACATTATTTTCAAAAATGCATTACTCATATATTCAAAAATAAAACATGTTGTCCAAAACCTTTGAAGTCAATTGTCATCAAGAATAATTAAAATAAAACTCAAAAACCATATTTTCCACTTTGAGATGCAATCTTTCCCTTGTTGCTGCTGTCACCCCTCGATCTCTCTGAATTTTCCTTTGGCTATGATGAGCCTTTAGGCCTATTCTCATTGATCACGTGAGAATAATCATCCCTCAAATGGTGGGCCTCCGTTTTCAATCTCTTGATAGCATGGGAGGACTGCACTAGTGAGTGGGAATCGACAGCTTGGACAATTTGATTGTTAGGCAGGGGAGCAGGTAAAGACAAATTGGGATATCCATGATGTTGGGATACTGTTGGGTGGAAAATATATTGCCATCCGTCATTTTCGGGGACCTCGGGTTGCAATGAGACATGAGGGGGTACAATAATACTAGGGGCTTGTGGAACTTGGAAGGGAGGCCTTTCAGGCCTCAGTTGGACCACTCCTTGTCCAATCCAATTGAAAAACCCAGCCTGAAATAGTTGGCCTACCTCTTGTGAGTCAACATCAAAGTGTATGGAGAATCTTGGCCTTCTTAGGCCTCTGTTCCATTTACCTCTCCTTGGGTTGCCTCTGCCATAGATACCTCGGCTGAAAAAACTCATTCCTACATACATGATTGATTATAAAATAGTTCCTTTACAACCATACATGACAACTCCTTAAAAATATGAAATAGACTTTGGCTCAACAACATATCAGACTCAAGCAATCCAATTCATACAATTTGTTTAACTGTTTTCAATGAGCAAGGGGAGAACAAAAGGTTTTGGGATATGCAAGGGGTTTGTATTGAGTGAAAAATGATAACATGAGGGGGAAAAGAATCATGGTTACTTCTCAAAGACAACAACAATCAACTGTAACACAAACCAAAGAAATCATCATTGTGATCCAACCAAGAAACTGTGATCTCAAACTGCTTCAATACAAAATTATTCTTAATTGTAATTAAATTTCAAGAACAGGGAGTGAAAAATGATGTGGGAGGTGATGGGGTTGTAATTAGAGAAAAGAAAAATAATGGTAGGGAAAGAGAGCAGATACTATTCATAAAATTAATTAAGTAATCCATAACCATTCGATATAAAACACAAAAGATCCAACACCAGCCAAATAACCAATGTGCTCAATTTAACAATCATTGTGTATAACTCAATCAATTTTGTGTATTACTTGCTCACTGTTCACAATTAGATCATTAACACAACGTCATCAAAACAAGACAATATTCTTTCCACAATAACTTGTAAAAGTATGTTTCTTCCCTACTACCCCAATTAATATTTGAAACAATTTCTAAATGAAAACACAATCACTTGTTCCAATCTGTTCCATCAAAACATCAACCACTGTCCATGAATCATTTCTTCAAAACGTAGACACTAAAATCACACACGATTCCATTCATCAAGTTCATTTAACAATTAAGTTGTAATGAGAACATATTGTCACAGAAAATGTGCCTATCTCTGCTACGATGCATGATATTCATCAACCCACATAATAGACAACCAAATGAAACCATTAATATTTTAATTGCAAAGATCCTGACTTGCTACTTCAACACACAGGCATTAATCACCATTTCAACTCAAACTATGCCATGGAATACATAGACCATTCGAAAAAACGCAAGAGAATTTCTGTGACTGTACAGGTCCAACTACTTTGAATCTAAACATCCACAATGTTGGGATATCAATCCAATACAATGAGGCAACAAAAGTATGCCTGATCTCATCTCACAAATTGACCAAATTGCAACAAAACCATATTGTTTAAAAACCTGTGACCATGTCTGATGGCACAATCAAATAATATCCATAACATATATAGTGGATGGCCATGCCATAATTACCACAATTGCAATACTCCCATTGTCAATTTAAAAACACAGTCACAACAACCATCAACTCAACATAACATGCTATAGGAATCCCACACAACCAATGCATCACGCACGAAGCATCGTTGTGATTTAACCAATTATAACTAATGCTGGGTTAACACTTCAAATGTCACAATAACCAATGGAGTGACTAAATACCAAAAGAAACACCACTGTCAACATAATCCACAGGGACGAGCCAATGATAGACACTATCGATAACAGACCACCAACTCATAACAATCGACAACATAAATGACAAGACATAATGGTTCCCTCTATAAAAAATCGGGCTTGCAAAATCAAGGGTTTGTTCTGTGGACCAACATAGGGAGACTAGAGTCGACCCCCAACATCGGGTCAGAACCCCCGAGACCAATGATGCACACAGGGTATACCACCAATAACTTCGCATATAGGGTGACAATTCTTATGATAGGAGAGACTATGAAAAGAGTAGAAAAGGCTTTGTTTGGTCCCATAACAACACTTATAACATGTAGGGTATAACCCTCGTGGTTTTCCCAATCAACCGAAGAATGATGAGATAAAACAGAGTCGAGCGATAGAAATCGACCTCAAGAAATCCCTTTGGCATAACATCCATCATAACCTACTACGCATACATCATTAACATGAATGAACCCATACCCAAATGAAAAGATATGCAGTGACACAAAGTGTTTCAAATCTAGTAAATCCCATAACAACAAACGATTGGGTATGGTGATAAGAAGCGTAGAGACAGTCATCCAATCTGGGTCGAATGAAAAACTTTCAACCAAGACCGATAAGGATGACAGAGAGCCTTCATGGCTTCTAACACTCAGAATGGTCAATGAAACTGTGACTTCAAACATTATTGCAATGAAAACCACACCAACCATTCAATTAAGAAAAATACCACATTTTTACACAATTGTCAGACTTAAGGAAAGCATAGACCCATACATCACTGAGCCAATATCTATTTCATAACTAGAGCATGTTCATGGATGGCGAAAAGACATACCTGTAACCACGAAAACCTTAAAAATGTGAGCTTGGCCAAGCAGTTCTTCCTTTGCTTCAAAATTAGATCTTAACCACAATGAACACAATTGAGCAATAGCTAGGGTGACGACCAATGGGAGGGGTATGGGGTGACGTGCAGTAAATGCACGTCGCCTCTATTAGCACTCTGTAAATTTTGTCTGGCTGATAAGAAAAATGACAGAGGTAACTATTTCAACCGGATTTATATTTGAGGCACTAGCCTTCTCAACTCAGAGAGGGCTCTCTCGTGTCACTTGATATTTCTTTGGAAATGATTGGCTAGATTTGGTTTTTTTTGGGGGGGGGGGTATTATAAAGTTATTGAAGAAATGGGGGTGACATTTGGGCTATGGAGTCTGAAATGAATAAAGCAGTGAAAAATCATTGGAACTATCAAGAGGAAAAGGCTAAATGAGGCAATGAGTCTGAGTTTAAATTGAAATTTGCATGGTGAAAGAGGAAAAAGTAAAACACATAACTGCATCAGAGCATATTAAAATGAATTCTGAATTAGTTATGAAGAAACACACACTTGAATTTAAATTGCTGATTCTAGAGCATCATCAGATGAATTCCAGACTCTTAACTCTCTAATTTAAAAGAGGAAATTGTAAATGGGATTTCAAAGAAACAAGAAATACACACTACGAAAGAAGACATAACGCATATCACAACCAATTAGAATATTTTCATAAACAATTCAAAAATTTGCTTCTACATTGTATATTCACTTTAGCTCCAGGATTTTACAAAGTCTTCCTGCTAATAGAGCAGGCCCCTCTTTTCTCCATACTTTCTTTATCCTTTGAATGATATATATAGATTATTTACATGCGGGATTCAAAATGATTCAATTTCCCCATAGTTCTAAAGATAGAGATCGGTTACAAAAAGGAGTAACGCATAACAACTTTTCTCCTACTTTATAGGGAACATTATAAACATGACTGACTTATCCGAGGTTTTTCATTGAACACCACATGTCCATATAATTACAAAACTTTTCTGAAACATACTCAATTCAACCTGAGAACTAATTCCAGATTTGTGATTTCTTCCTTTAGAGTGCTCAACCAAACTGGTTGTTTTTTCCCAACGCTCTTAGCCACTGCATCTCTATTTATTGTTTTTTGTATCTTGCTTCTCTTCCACTTTACTGCTCGCTTGTAGCACACATCCGCATATCTGTTGATGATTAAATCCCTTATGATGGGATTTAATCTGATCTCTTTGTCCACTTCTAGTTTTGTTGCAGGATCTGTATGGAATTTTGTTGCTAATATATGTGCAACCAACCTCTCTGTTGGCCCTTGACCAAGTTTTGAGGATCCTTGGTCATGTTTGACCTATTTTTGGGACTTCGATAGGCTATCGAAAGCGAAGCACAAGATGAAGTGGAGATCGTGGGATCTCGGCCCCTTTTTAGGGCCTTTTTGGGTTTTGGGCTTATGTAATGGGTATGGGGATGTCGTCCCATGGGTTTACCCATTATTAGGCCTATTTTGTAATGTATAAATAAAAGTCTAGGCGATGTAAGAAGTAGTGAATAGTGACTAGTAGTGACTAGTCAGTTGCAAGTGTGCTAAGTGCTAAGTGGTAATTTCTTTGTGCATACTGTGTGAGGCTTGCAGAGCTAAGTGCAAGTCATTGTAAGAGACTGCGGAAGGCTTTGTGCTATAACTCAAGGAAGGAGGATCTAGCGGGGTGCGTGGATATCCTGTCCTCTGTGGAGTTGATTTTGAGGCTTTGTGCATGTAATAAGATTGATCAAAGCTAATAAAGAAGGCAAAGAGTTGGTGGACATAGCCCTAGGGTGGGGGTGAACCACGTATATTCCGTGTTGTGAATGCTTTGTGCTTTTTGGATGTTCTTTTGTTCATGTGATTCAATGCTTAGTGCGATGTTAGATGATAGATGAATCTGATATGATATCTTAGTGATGAATAATGTGAATGAATGATATATTTGATCTCTATTGGTATGCGTAGTGCTTGAATTTATTGGATACGTGTGAATGTTGCGCTGATATGTTGTTAGGGTTTAGTTTCACTATAAACTAAGGCTGAATATTGATGAATCATAATTTCTAAGTGCTTTGTTAAGGTGTTACAATCACAGATCTGTGTCCCAGCTAAGGTTGCAGACTTCTGAGTCCTGCAACCACCCCTACCTCTACCTTGGGTGAGACTTCATTTGCTTCGCAGGTGTTTCCAAAAGGGCTAGTATTTAGGGTTTTGTTGGTGTGCTATTGTAGCATTGAACCATGGGTCTACCCCTGTGCCAACAAATGGTTCCGTTGCCAGAACCTGAAACTGTGATTGCTGGGAACTAAGGAAGAAGAAGTCATGTGAGAAGATCTGACCTGAAACTGTGAAAGATCTGTGCGTAGATTTGTTTCCCTGGTGTGAAGTACTCTATTTGGATTGTGAATATTTTTGCTAAGAAGAGAAGTCTGATATGAAGAAAGAAAAAAGGTAAGATCTGAACGCGTTGTGCTCTGAAGGAGGTAAGAATAGTGAATTTTTTTAGATTTGGAAGATTTGTGCTCTGCTGAAAGTAAGATAAGTAGAATTTGTTTTTGTTTCAAGAATATGGATCTAGGTATGTTTGAAATTTTTTTTCCTAGCCCGAAAACTAGGGCACAGCTAGATGAAAGAAGATTTGATATGAGTAGATCTGATAGAAATAGTGAAATATATGTTATTCATATGCATAGAAATAATGTTTGGACTAAAAAATGGATGCAGGATCCTAGAAAGGATTTTTTGCAGGTTAGCTACCATGATCCTAGTGTACAGTACATGAAAGGATGAGAATCATTTAAGAGAAAGAGAGGATTAACTCTTTGTTACAGTTGCAGAAGATCGGGACATCTTGCTAAGGAATGCCCTGCTAGAAGACCTAGTTGTTTTTGTTGTAAATCTATGGACCATGAAGGTTTAGATTGCCCTAGAATGATTGCTAAACTTGAAAGAATGAATATGAGAAAAGAATACCATGAGAAAGGTCAAGACACTAAGACCATGGTAGAGCCCCAGAAATAATCATAGACTGTACTATTGCAAATGAAAGAAACCATGAATGACCACTGAAATATCAACTTTTCAGAGATCTTCAAAGAAAAAGAGTGCATAGAAGAAA
>JASDQU010243343.1:70529-86718 GCA_032191745.1 Picea mariana | reverse complement strand
CTTGAAAGAATGAATATGAGAAAAGAATACCATGAGAAAGGTCAAGACACTAAGACCATGGTAGAGCCCCAGAAATAATCATAGACTGTACTATTGCAAATGAAAGAAACCATGAATGACCACTGAAATATCAACTTTTCAGAGATCTTCAAAGAAAAAGAGTGCATAGAAGAAAGAATAGGAGACTTTGACATTGAATTTGTTCTATATGAAGAAATACAGATGAATATTATGACAAAAATAACTTGGGAAAATTTAGGAAAGCCTACTATGATTCCTTCATTGAGAGGAATATGATTATTTAGAGGAAAGCTAATAACCCTATGTGGAAGACTTACCCAGATATCTATGAGTGCTCATGGAACTTCAACAGAGGAAGAATTTGAGCTTGTTAAATTTATTGAGAAAAATGCCCCATTTTCTATATTACTAGGAAAACCTTGGATTGAAAGGGATCAAGTCAGAAGGAAAGAAGAATAAGTCTTAGAGCAGTAGAAGCAAGAGTTGAAAGATTTCATGACTAGGAGGATCGCACACTTGATTGAAGAACAAGAGAATAGATCGAAGCTATTTAGAACCAGAAACTTGGATGAAGTTGAAAGAACACAAGAAGACTCATAGAAGACTGAAGCACCTACCCCAGATAGAGAAGAAGTATTTCCCTTGAATCCTAGGAAAGAATATCAACAACACGAAGTTTTTATGCCAAGAGGAGATAAGAATTAGAATGGAAAGAGGAATATCGAGACGAAGCTCACTGGAAAGAAGGATAGAAAACTAAGTAAGAAGAGATCAAAGATCGAAAATTTACAAAAGGTTCTGGAGGGAACTTCGCAGAAGGAAAATTTGCAAAACTGGAACTTCATCGGGATAGCATAACAATGCCACATGGCACTTTGCCATGGTGAAGCAATATATCCATTGGAAACAATATAATCGTTAGACTGATGCATTGAATGGGTAGAACAACATTTTTGGTCAGAAAGCTCGCCATCAGACCGTTGGGACCACACCGTAACAGATATAACTGAATTAATGAAGGATTCTCACCTGTTTGAGAGATCTGTTGCCTAGTTATCTACTTATTCCATTGAACCTTGCACTAAGAACACTTTTTCCAACTGTTATTATCTAAGCCCATAGATCAGTTTCTTTCACACAGTTATCATCGAGCTATCACCATCCATCTCGTTACATTGAGTAGTTACTCTTCAAACCTGATATATTCAACCACGAGCGTGTATGTCTGAAGAACTTACTGCAGTTGAAGAGTTTGTGAAGGAGGTACTCATCGACCTCATGACTAAAATATTAATGTCTGAAAGGGTAATGTTTGTGGGTGTACACACATCATCGACGATAGAATTGGAAGCCTCTCCATTGACCGCTCGTGGATCTGGACCATCCTGAGTCATCACAGAAAAGAGAACCAAGCATAGAGATGACCTAGAAAATGCGAAGCTAATCCCAACCATATTACCTGACTACATCCCACCTCTGGCCGACACAATGAGTCGTGATAGTGTGCCGAGAGATTTTGATTACACCATGGTTACTACGTACCTCCCGAAGGGGACACGCATAGTTTGAGCGTAGTAGGACAAGATCGCAACGTTGAAGTTCAACGAAATCAACCTAGGAGACCACAAGAACCATAGTATGCTCAACCTATATAAATACTTGACCAGGATGAAGGGGAAGAACTCAAAAATAATCCCCCATCCATGGATGATGAACCTCGCGCAGTCCACCCTGTTGAATGTAATGAAAATCCCACACTTTGGAATGCACCAAGAGGTTAACGCCTGTGTTAATCTCCTTCTCTCATGCTACCATGGTGGCTACTTATGGATAGAGTGATGTATCACAATTGATCCGATGTTGATCCATAGGATCACCAGATTAAGTATGCAAGGACCCGACCTGCAAGACTTCTATCCAATGAAAGCCATAGATCGCGCATTAGCACAAGAGATCAAGGATACCTATGATGATGTTGAGAAGGGGATGCGAGGATACAAGGTAGCCTCCATCCAGAATGGCATAGTGCACCTAGAATGAAAATTAATTGTAGGAAATATAGTAAGGAAGAACAGACCCACGCAAGTCACAGGGTTTTCTGTTGACCTCGCAGGAAAATGTATGGAAGGCCTACAGATGAATTGGGCAAAGTACCTAGTTAATCAGCTGTAATTAGACTTCCATGAAGCACAGGATTATGGCTATGAGTTCCACTTTAGCTAGGTCCTGATCCTCATCGCATTTATTTCTTGGGAGATGCCATAAGGTGTGACCTTTTCAGACATTGAGCCATTCGAGCCGCTTGCTGCAAAGTTCACCACGCTCTGGTACTTGAGTGATATGGGAAAACAATGGAAATAAAATCCATTCTTTCACATATATTATCTCCAAATGAAGAGGGCTATCGAAGTTGAACCTTGCATGATGCCAAACACCCTACAATGGTTCCAGGAGGCGAAGAAGCAAGCATAAACAATACAGGCACAGTTGAATCCCCTATCAGCTTTTGAAAGGATGAAGTGATCCCAAGAGAAGTGCATTGCTCAACAATAGGTCCACACCATTCATAGAAGAGTCATGGAAGTGACTCAAAGGCTCCAACCTATAAAGTATGAGGCTTTCCAACTGTTCTTGAAGATCAAAGGCCGAGGAGAATAACTAGAGCAAGTCGTCACTGCGGCTGACAATGCTTAGAGGGACATGTCAACAAAGCTATTATCCAAGAGTTTGCTGAGCAGGAGGCCATGGCACAACAACAAGTTGAATAATATAGATCCAAGATCGAGGCTTTTGAGGTAGAATTACCCAGATCAGAGTGACTCGGGATGAGTCACAAGTGAGTGTTGGGAGCCTGTTGGCCCTTGACCAAGTTTTGAGGATCCTTGGTCATGTTTGACCTATTTTTGGGACTTCGATAGGCTGTCGAAGGCATAGCGCAAGATGAAGCAGAAATCATGAGATCTCGACCCCTTTTTAGGGCCTTTTTGGGTTTTGGGCTTATGTAATGGGTATGGGGATGTCAGCCCATGGGTTTACCCATGCTTAGGCCTATTTTTTAATGTATAAATAGAAGTCTAGGCGATGTAAGAAATAGTGAATAGTGACTAGTCAGTTGCAAGTGTGTTAAGTGTTAAGTGCTAAGTGCTAAGTGCTAAGTGGTAATTTATTTGTGCATACTGTGTGAGGCTTGTAGAGATAAGTGCAAGTGATTGTAAGAGACTGTAGAAGGATTTTTTCTATAACTCAAGGAAGGAGGATCTAGCGAGGTGCATAGATCTCCTGTCCTTTGTGGAGTTGATTTTGAGGCTTTGTGCATGTAAGAAGATTGATTGAAGCTAATAAATAAGGCGCAGAGTTGGTGGACGTAGCCTCAGGGTGGGTGTGAACCACGTATATCCTATGTTGTGAATGATTTGTGCTTTTTGGATGTTCTTTTGTTCATGTGATTCAATGCTTAGTGCGATGTTAGATGATATATGAATCTGATATGATAGCTTAGTGTTGAATAATGTGAATGAATGCTAGATCTGATCTCTATTGGTATGCTTAGTGCTTGAATTTATTAGATCTGTGTGAATGTTGTGTTGATCATTAGGGTTTATCTGCACTGTAAACTAAGACTGAATATTGATGAATCATAATTTCTAAGTTCTCTGTTAAGGTGTTACAATCACGGATCTATGTCCCAACTAAGGTTGTAGACATCTGAGTCTTGCAACCAGCCCTGCCTCTACCTTGAGTGAGACTTCATCTGCTTCACAGGTGTTTCCGAAAGGGATGGTAGTTGGGTTTTTTTTGGTGTGTTGTTGTAGCATTGAACCCTTGGTCTTCCCCTGTGCCAACACTCTCTTTCTTAATCAATGATGAATTCACCATATTAGTTGAAAATATTGGTTCACTGGGGGTTGCTTGATCAACTTTATCCATTTACCCCAATTTTGTAGAAAAACTTAGACTTGTCTCCCTTAATCATACAAAAATTAGGAATATGATCTTGTTAATTACTTCGTTCAAAATGGAATATTGATTGCTCCAAACAGGATAAATTTATCTATGTTTTGGAGGACAATTGTCATCGATTTCTTAATCACAAATTATTGACGAAAGTACTTGTCCGAACTACGGCCTATCACACTCGACTGTCAGTTTTGAATGATGAGCCTTTAGATTGTCTCTCTGGTAGCGCTTACCCAACACTGCATGGCATAAAGTACTCGAGCAACAATACTGATGTGATTGGATAAGTCGTTAACTCTTCCCTTTCTGTACGCGATCTTTGGAAGCAACGTATATCAAATGATTTGTTAACATGTGACATCAGGGTGAGATTGGGTGGTTTTTAGTCTACCCGCTTTTCCCCCTGATATGCATTTGATAGTGTCGCATGTCCTAGAGGTGAAACCATGGTATTTTCCCCAGCCCACCTTCAAAAAATTATCCTCCGCGCCACTTCAATGCCCGATATGTGTCTTGGCCGTCAATCTAGGCCGCTCCAATATCTACGATCCACCGAGTCTCAACAACTTTCGATATCAGGGGTTGGAAAGAATGATTTTGAGTAGACCTCTTTTCACCCCGATGTGCCTTTGAGGGTGCCACACGTCCACATAATGAAACCATGGTATTCTCCTCGACCCTCCCTTGAACAATTAACTCTCACGCTATTTCATTGCCCAATATGATTGCTGACCATTGATCTGTGGCATCTAAGATCTATGGTTGGTCGGGTCCCATCACCCCCGCATCTTCGTTATATTTTTCCATATGATGCCATATGTGACCTTATCCTCCAAACTATCACACTTCCATAGCGATGTAGCTCTTCGCTAAATTTCTGAGACTTGGATCCTATCTGAAAATTGTTATGGTGATAACATAGGCTCCAACTGGGGATGCTATCCTCCCTGAGAGGTAGAAAAGAACTGTAGACCCGGTGCCTGATCCATTGGGAAATTCCCAAAACATGTGTGTGTACCCTACTCTGACCTATCACCAGTGTTTGCTGAAAACCAAACTCTGCACACTGCTCTCAATTGGATACTGAACACTGACTATACTGCTAAAATCTTACTGTACACAATACTAGAAATCCAAACTGAAAAATGTTTGACCAACAAGCTTATTCAGACACTCCTACCTACCATAAATACTGAAATGAATTGCCAATCAAGTGAAATCATAATTCCAATGTAGCCATGACAACATTTTATCCACTGTTTGTTTTCTTTGCACTTGCTTGTTCCAAAGATTTTTTGTTGATAATTGATTCAAAATTTCATCCATAAATCTAAATCTCAAAAAATCAAAAACATTTGGACTGTTTACTTCCTCCAACAAAACTTTAAATGGATCTTCTAAAACATGCACAAACAACTATCATGTTTCACCCCTTCCACTGCATTCTTGTTTTCATGCGATTTAACCTATTGATCTCCACCGAGAAACTGATAGGTTTGTTGAGAAATATGGAAGTAATAGTTTCTATAAGACAACCATGGCTGAAGAACATCGTCAGGTGCAAAGAGACCCATATTTTATACAGACATCAATTTGTCACTCCCTTTATCCTTAATTTTGCAACCCACTCTCATATGTAGATTTTGATTATAAAAATTCTCCATATAACGTGCCATGGGATCATGAAACACATGAAATAATGTTTCCTTTTCAGGATCTAAGTCAGAAAAACAAACTTCGTGTTCATTAAATAATACTGATGTGGTTTCACCAGCCTTCTGGGATTTTTCTTGAGGATTTTTACTTCGAGTTTATAATGAATGAGTGGAAGTAAATTTCTGCTTCGAGTCTTCTAGCGAGTGTATAAATCTATCATAATAAATTATTTCACAATTCAGAATTTCAATGGATGTATTTTCAAAAACTTCATCTCTGCTTAGGTCACTTAGAAATCGATCCACTACATCATTCTTAGGGGAAGAGAGACAACTTTGAAACACTTTGTCTTGCTGGAAATTAGTTTCAGGGGAATGACCTCTAACAACAATTTCTTGATCAGCTTCATTTTCATTTTCAAGCTGGTGGCTGAGTGCATTCTGCAATGCTAAACTGAAATAACCCCCATGCAGACGACCATTTTATCATCTAATGTATCTGAACATTGTTGATTTTCCTTACTGATAATAATTTGTTTGTGTGAAACAATGTTACTTTGAATGCAGTCAAAATTCCCTGCTTCCTCTGCTACCTCATGATTTGCTTTCAACAATTCAAAGGAATAAAAGCATAATGGAAGATGGTTTTCATTTGCAAGTCCACTGCTTTCTTCATATTTAATATCATGCTTGGAGGAGTTCTGATTTGAAACATTATAAACATTTTTCTTCAGCAATTTGAAAAAATAAAAACATAATGACAAGGTTCTTTCACCTAATTCAAAACCTCCATTTTCTTCACTGTTGTCATAGGGACTTTTTTCAATTTCTTTGGATTGCTGAACATACTCATTTTCATATTTATCTTCGACCAATCGCAGCAATTTTGAACTGACAAGATTTTCTATATAACAAGTAACAGGGTCATCAAACACATGAGAAGATTGTTGCAATATCTTGTCAATTTGCTCCAGTGAATTAGTGTGATTTGGCATCATCACACATTCATTTGCTTCAATGATGATCTTAGAATTTTCTTTCAACAATTTAAATGCAGAAAAGCATAAAGGAAAATAATTCCCTTTAGTTGATTCCATACTTTCTTCTTTGTAACTGTGATATGTAGGTTGATTGATCTCATTACACTTCTAAAAAGGAATGTTTTCTGATCGAGAACATACAACTAGTTGTTCCAGGAAGTCAACATCACAATCATCATCATATTTATCATATATAGGAAAATCAACAACATCTGCAATATCATCTAACAAGAAAAAACTTGGAACATCAACCTGCTCTTCAACAGGCTGACTTGCAGCTTCATCTTCTTGATTGTCTATAAATGAATACATAAAACAATCAGTCCTTTGCTTATCCTGGAATGGATAAGGAGTTAAACTAGCACCTCCTTTTTCAACAAGTGGAATATAATCTTTTGCAAAATCATGAGCATTGAAAACTTCAAGAGAAGCTATGATATTATCGACTCGATGTTAAAGATTCCAAGCAATCTTTTCTTGTTCATATTCTCTCTCATATTCTTGAATATCCAACCCATCATTTAGGCTACATTCACATGCTTGGATATTGTGTTGAATCTCTTGTGAATCATTGAACATTTGTTGTAAGGACTTAGGTCTTCTTTCCATCAGGAGGAAAGACAAATATGGATGAAGAGTAGTTGCATAATGGAGCATGGCAACAACTTTAGTGGGTTGAATTTCTTTGGGAAAATTGTAATAGATACTAGAAAACCTTCTACTGAATATAGAAATAGTTTCATTGCTCTGCTTTTTTAAGGCATAGAACTCTGTAAGTTGTAAATGCAAATATTTCTTCTTTTCCCAAAACTTGAAAAAGACATTCTTCAATTCCTCCCATGATATAATTATCTTTGGCTGCAAATGTTTAAACCAATATTTGGTGTCCCCTTTCAAGGATTGAGAGAAGGCCCTCATACAAACATCATCATGGTCAATCTCAAACAAATCTATAAAATGCGCAAACCCTTGGATGTTTTTTTCAGCTGAGATGGCATCAGGTTCCCCATCAAACACAGGTAGGTACTTATAGTACTTTGGAAGAAAATCATGAATGAATTGGGGTATCTTCAAGGGTCTGTATCTATGCTGAGTCTTGGAGGATGTTGGATCAAGTACAAGAGGTGAAATATCAGCCTTGGCTTCATGGGGCTCATCAACTTGGTCATAGTTATCACATGGATTAGATGGGATATTTTTATCAAAACCAATGATAAACTAAGGAGATATATGTATAAATTTAAGAGGAGGATATATAATTTCAAGATTGTCATGATCATAATTTGCATGCAGAAGATAAAGAAAAATGTGTCTAACATGTTCAGGAAAAGACCAAAGGAAACTTATAACAAACAATAAAATGCCTTGGAAAAAAATTCAATTTTAAGTACTTATTTTCTTCCATAAAGATTTTTCATACCTCTGTCAAGGGGTCTCATATTCCAATGGATTCTCTGAGTTAAATTTGAAGCTTGAGTGGAGTCGCCAATAATATTTTGGAAGATGGATTCTGCATTAAGAGTGGAGTCTCCATTGAAAATTTAAATTTCTGGATTCTTCTACTAGTGGAATCACCTTCGAACTGATTTTTTGATGTGTGGAGTCGCTAGAGTAGGAATACAACCCATATGTGCCTAAGTGTCTGCTTCTCTCAGACCTTAGAAATCGGCCATGTCGTTCTTTCCCAGGGAAAAATTTTCAATTTTTTCCCCGGAAATAACGCCAAAATGTTAGCACTCTGTAAATTTTGTTCGGCTGATAAGACAAATGACAGAGGTAGCTATTTCAACTGGATTTAGAGCTGAGGCACGGGTCTTCTAAACTCAGAGAGGGCTCTGTCATGTCACTTGATATTTCTTTGGAAATCATTGGCTAGATTTGGTTTGTTTTGGGGGGTATTATAAAGTTGTTGAAGAAATGGGGGTGACATTTGGGTTATGGAGTCAGAAATGAATAAAGTAGTGACAAATCATTAGAACTATCAAGAGGAAAAGGTTAAATGAGGCAATGAGTCTAAGTTTAAATTGAAATTTTCATGGCGAAAGAGGAAAAAGGAAAACACATAACTGCATCAGAGCATATTAAAATGAATTCTGAATTAGTTAGGAAGAAATACATACATGAATTTAAATTGCTAAGTCTAGAGCATCATCAGATGAATTCCATACTTTTAAATATCCAATTTAAAAGAGGAAATTGTAAATGGGATTTCAAAGACACAAGAAATACACACTGCGAAAGAAGACAAAACTCATATCACAGCCAATTAGAATCTTTTCATAAACATTTCAAAAAATTTATTCTACATTGTATATTCACTTTAGCTCCAAGATTTTACAAAGTCTTCCTGCTAAGAGAGCAGGCCCCTCTTTTCTCCATACTTTCTTTATCCTTGGAATGATATATATATATATATATATATATATATATATATATATATATAGAAGATTTACATGCAGGATTCAAAATGATTCAACTTCCCCATAGTTCTAAAGATAGAGATCGGTTACAAAAAGGAGTAACGTATAACAACTTTTCTCCTACTTTATAGGGAGCGTTATAAACAAGACTGACATATTCGAGGTTTTTCGTTGAATGCCAAATGTCCATATAATTACAAAACTTTTTTGAAACGTACTTAATTCAACCTGAGAACTTATTCCAGATTTGCAATTTCTTCCTTTAGAGTGCTCAACCAAACTGGTTGGTTTTCCCCAATGCTCTTAGCCGCTTCAGCTCTGTTTCCTGTTTTCTGTCGATTTCTCCGCTTCCTCTTTACTGCTCGCTTGTAGCGCCCGTCTGTGTATCCGTTGATGATTAAATACCTTATGCTAGGATATAATTTAATCTCTTTGTCCCCTTCTGGTTCTGTTGTAGGATCTGTATGGAATTTTGTTGCTAATATCTATGCAACCAACCTCTCTTTCTTATTCATTGATGAATTCTCCATATTAGTTGAAAATCCTAGTTCACTGGGGGTTTCTTGATCAACTTTAGCCATTTTTCCCAATTTTGCAGAAAGAACTTAGATTTGTCTCCCTTAATCATACAAAAATTAGGAAGTTGATCTTGTTAATTACTTCGTTCAAAATGGAATATTGATTGCTCCAAACAGGATAAATTTATCTATTTTTTGGAGGACAATTGTCATTGAGTGCTTAATCACAGATTACTGATGAAATTACTTGTCTGAACTACGACCTATCACACTCAGCTGTTAGTTTCAAATGATGAGCCTTCAGATTGTCTCTCTGGCGGTGCTTACCTGATGTTGCATGGCATAAAGTACTCAAGCAACAATACTGATGTGACTGGATAATTCTTAACTCTTCCCTTTCTATATGCTATCTTTGGAAGCGACATATATCAAATGATTTTTTAACACGTGACATCAGGGTGAGCTTGGGTGGTTTCAAGTCTACCCGCTTTTTCCCCTGATATGCATTTGATGGCGCCGCATGTCCTCGAGGTGAAACCATGGTATTTTCCCCAGCCAACTTCAAAAAATTATCCATCGTGCCACTTCAATGCCTGATATGTGTCTTGGTCGTTGATCTAGGATGCTCCAAGATCTACGATCCGCTGGGTCTCAACAACTTTCGATATTGTGGGTTGGAAAGAACGATTTTGAGTAGACCTCTTTTTGCCCCGATGTGTCTCTGAGGGTGCCATGCATCCATAGAATGAAACCATGGTATTCTCCCCAGCCCTCCCTCGAACAATTAACTCTTGCACTATTTCATTGCCTGATATGATTGTTGATCGTTGATCTGTGGCATCTAAGATCTGTGGTTGGCCGGGTCCCATCACCCCCGCGTCTCCGCTACATTTTTCCATATGCCTCCATATGTGACCTTATCCTCCAAACTATCACGCTTACATAGCGATGTAGCTCTTCACTAAATTTTCAAGACTTGGATCCTATCTAAAAATTGTTATGGTGATAATAGCCTCCATCCTCCAGTCATTCAATTCCTTAGTACACGCCAGCCCACTAATCCATTAATTCATTCAATTAAACCATGCATCGAATCAACATCCACTAATTGCCAAGAGCGCCACCCTATGCCACATTAACCACTTCCAACCATACTATAGCACATATCACATGCATTTCCATATAGCTCAATAAATCATATAGCCACTAACCCCATTATCTAGGACTAACGACAACTCTTTAACTTCAATGTATGTAGTGTAGCATAGTAGCATAGTTTTAATTTCTTGCTTAGATTTTTTTTCTCCATATTTATTTTTCATGACTAACACATGTTTTGTGTAGGTGTAACATATAATAGATCATGGCGCAATAAAAATAATAGTTCATGTAAGCCTTTGTGACATGGATGTGAGAGTTTAAATTAAATACACTCACACATAGCATGAATTTTCCATCACCCATTTGCTGCGAATAGAACCCAAATTTGACATCAATCATGCTCAAATATGTAAGCAATGTCCAACAACAACATAACATCAAATAAGAACCAGATATGATCCTCCAATCTACAAGGGGGTCCCACCTACTAGTATTATAGATATATCGTTAGCTTATAATAATAGGCTTTAGCAATACTTTGCGATCATAAAACTTCGTTGCATTTTTAATCATCAACAAACTGGCAACTCCACAGGGAAATTTGTTTTCAAAAGATTAGAGCTCAGAACTCATGGTTTCGTAAACCAAGAATAGTAGATCAAGAAGATATAACCAGAATGATTATGCAACAAGGGGAAGTGAGTGACTTTAATGAAAAAATGATCAGGAATTTGGGAATAACTCATGAAAAGTGTTAAGTATAAGGGATTTTACCACTATGTGCATAATCGTTCAACCGAGATTGAATCTTAACTTCAAGGAGAAAATTTATGGACTTGCTCTATTAAATTCTCAAATGGATGAAAAAAGAAGGAAGCAGAAGTGGAAGATAACCCAAAAAAATATTTCTAGACAATAGTGGAAGAAGATAACAAATTCAAGGGTGATTTCAGGGGGAAACATCGTAACAACTATGTAAGCTTGATTGTTATTGACTAACAATGCCTTGCAAGAGTGTCGATGTAGAAGAACTGATCCAACACCTTATTTTTTACCAAATCAACTAAAAGATGGTAAGCAACAAAATCACGACAGAAATAAAATTGCAAAACTAAAACAACAACAATAAAATGACAGAAATGAAAAAGTAGCAAGAAATGTTTAAAAAAAAAGAAAAGAAGTCAAACTACCATAAAGAAGAAAATAAAATAGTGAAAAACTGAAAGCAGATCTAGGCTATTAGTATACAGAAAAACCAAACAACGTTAGAATTTTTCACGTTGGTCCCATGTAATGATTCAAGTGAGAACTGATAATGTTGTAGGAAAACAATTTCTCTTGTAAATCCCTTAGAATGTAAGAATTAGTATCCAGGACAAAATAAATTTTGAAAGGACCCAAAAATAACAATTGAAACTCTAAGGTAATTATCAACCCTTTAATGTATACAATCAGATCATCAAGATAGATATGGATACTGATCAATTCATCAAGAGTTGTTTGTATAGGTCTTTTAAAAGCGGTACTTGCATTCGGTAAGCTAGAAAGCATGCATTTATAAGTCAGGATACCACAATTGGTGATAAGAATGGTTTTGTGAGCATATGCCCCTTTTTCCTTGATTTGATTGTAACCAAAAAGACTGTCAAGTAAGGGCCTCATTTGTGACCCTACAACTTGTTGCATAATAATTTCCATATTAAGAGGAGGAAAAGGATTTCTCATAATAGCATGACTGAATGTGAGAAAATTAATGCAAGTTATAATATGATCAGTGGCCTTCGTAATAGGTACCAATTTGGGAACCCATTTAGGGTACTTGATCGGAAAAATGATCCCAGCCTTCAAGAAAATTTCCAACTCCCCTTGAATAGTTTCTTTAAATGTAGAATTAATAGGTCTTTGTTTTTGCGTAACTGGTTTCATGCCTTCCTTGATGGGGATAGCATGTTGTATAAGACCAGGATCAAAACCATGAAGATCCTCATAAGACCAAGCAAAAACATCCTGAAATTCACCAAGTAACGTGGCAAACTTCATTTATTCTTCATCAGAACATTGAGAACCTATTTTAACATTCCTTGAAGCTTCAAGTGCCCCCATGTTCAAGGGGATGATTTCACCCACATTCCTTCTTGACTCCTCTTCTCTTTGTTTCTCCTTATTTCCTACATCACTCAATGAAAATGAACTCTCTAGAGGAGTCAGGCCCTTAGGAATCTTGTTGTCTTCCAAGGATATAATTCTCTTAGGTTTAAGAGGTTCATTTTGAATGAAAGTACAAATGCTCTCATATTTAGGGTAAACCTACCAAGATTCTATATTGTCAAGGATATGCGGATGATATAGAGGTCGAAAAGTACAATCAGGTCTGTGAAGCAAAAGTTGTTGATTAGGAGACGTTGCAGAGACAACTAACTGATATTCCATTGAGTTTAACTCCCTCCTAACAGGAGTGATGTTGAAAGATAAAAGGTTTTAGATAAGTGCCCAAACAGTTTGGGTGTATTGCTTCATCAACTTGTTGCTAGGAGAGTAAAATTTACGTACAAGGTTCACAACAAGCTCAGAATCCCCAAAAAATGAAAGGTGACCACAACCAAGATTATAGGCGTTCTCAATGCCCGGTAACAAGGCTTCAAATTCAGTGACATCGTTCATGCTAGCAAACTCTAACCTATAAGAAAAGTTATGGATTTTTCCTACAGGAGAAATCAAGATAATTCCAGCTTTATTACCTTTATTAGAGCATGAACCATCAAAGTGCATGTGCCACATACCATCATCTAAATCAATTTGTTCCAAGGGAATGTTATCCTCCTCAACAAAGATGGAATATACTCCTAGGTCCTCTTCGATATAGTTTACATTAGGCTGTGGGACACTCTCTATGTAAGGTGAAATCCTTCCCTCTCTAAGGAATATAATGTTTTTACCATTCTGAGGAATGGACAAATGTGTTCCATAGAGTGAGAGGTATCCACCCGTTAAGGCTTTCCAATATCTTCCCAATATGATTGAGTAATTTCTTACTGGCATATCAATTACTTGAATGCTAACGATTGTCCTTATTTCAGGGTGTGTGTACAAAACTAAGGTCACATCTTTAATCTCACTTATGGTTGTTTGTTGTAGACTATTATAGGAGATCATGCTCCTGGCATTTTCGTTTGTACAAGATACACCTAGATCTTCCATAATAATATTTGACATCACACTTGGGCTCGAACCACCATCAATGAGGCAACAATGGGCAATCTTATCTGTGATTTTTACAGAAATATAAAAAGGGGTATTTTTTACAGGGTACCTAAAGCTATCCACACCTACCTTATTTACAGATGAGTTCTCTTCGTTCACCTCTTCAGAGAGATTGGCTACAATGGAATATTTTCCTTCCATGAATTTTTTCATATGCATATGTTGTTTAGGGATGTCAACCATGTCTAGAAGGGTTGCATCTGCTTTGATGTTGGCCAACTGATTCAAGATATTGTACTTGGAAGAGGGGAGAGGGGACGTAGTTCCTTGACTGTCAGGAACCTTAGGAACCTGAATAGTAGTAGTGGGTGAGGATGAGCTCGGGCTAGAAGAATTGCGGGGAGTATCAAATTTTCCCTTGGGACCATAGGCTTTGTTCCTAGTATTGATGATCATGAAATCTCCTGGCTCTACAAAATTTAGGACAATGATAAGAGTTTCTGGTATTTTACCAAAGATCTTATCTCTGGCACTCTTCCTTACTTCACATGTGGCTTCCTCGTTGTGTTCCTCGAAGAATTTACACCAACTTCGAGGCAAGATATCTTTAGGCTGGAAATTATTTTCAATTGGGCTTCTAAAGGGAGGTGCAGAAGAGGATGAAGCTCCAGGGGTGAGAGGTGAGACAATCCCCTTTCACTCAAATTATATCATACGATTATTCATGTATTTTACTAGCTGTAAGAGAGTGGACATGTCTATCTGTTTAATCGATTCTCCCTGAGGAAGACATGTTCTTTCAGGTTGTTCTTCATACTCTAAACAAGTATGCAGAGCGAAACCAAGATTATCAATGGATTTTTCCTCAAGCCTATGATGATAGGGGGAAGGTAATGCATTGTAGTAATGCATGAAAGTGGCTTGGTTATGGGGTCGAATGAGTTCAAGGATCTGATTGTATAACTTAGTGAAACACAAGTTGAAGGAATTGATGGTTTCACCATCCTTATAGGCAATGTTATTGTATTCCCGTAACTTCTTGGCTGGGATTTTAGATTGCCCATAAGTGGATCTGAACCAGTGTATTAAATCCTTGTAAGTAGCCAAAGTATTAGGAGGAAGGTCAAATAAATCGGCCACAACATTTCCCTCCAAGGAATTGACGAATAAGTGCATGCAAGTATCATTATCATTGGCTCCTATGTTGTGACAAGAATTAGAAAATGCCACCAGGTGTTCGATTGTAGTGACAATGTTATTTCCTTAAAACCTAGGAATATGTTCTTTGAATTTAGGAAGTGGATGAGTACCAGGTGCTAGGTTGAGAGGAGAGGACACATGCCACAATGTGGTTGTGGCGTCTTCTTTGAACTGAAAAAGCCCATATTTTTTAATGACTTTGGTGGGTTTTTGTGGTATATTGGACAGGGATATGGTGGCTATATAAGCTACCAATCACTGATGAAGATGAATACTAAGAAGAGGAAGCACTTCCCATGCCACCAAAGCCACCACTAGATGCCATCTTGTGGATGATAGATGGGGGAAAGAAAGACGAGCTAGAATAATCAGACAAAGTTCTCCTTAGAGAACTTTGTTGGGTAGATAACACAACATTACTTCTTCCTATTTCATCAATAGGGTTAGTTTTGGGTGATAAGTCTCTTCTTCTTCTAGAAACACGAGAGTCTAAGGACATGAAAGAAAGGCCAAAATTGAAGAAACAAGAAGGTTACTAATGATTTATAGGATGTCTGTGTCTAGCTTCCAATCATTCTCGAGCACTAATATCTCATTCAATTGCCTCCCATGAATGATTAAGCTCAACACGAGTATTGGCAGTGTCTAAAATGGTGTTAAATAGGTTCAAAAAAATGTTGGTCTGATCTTGAAGACTGGGCTCAATATTGGGCTGCCTTGCAACAGGCACAGTCATTAAGAAATAAAACAGTCAAAGAATCAATATCAGAAAAATAGATGTATTTGATGATAATCGAGTATAAAAATTAACCAAAGAGATATTGAAGATCTCCCCAATATGTTCACCAAATAAATGTTGAGGAAAAGATATGAAATGATCTTACTCAAGAATTTTCAGATTCTGCTTGGCTAAAGCAAAATAGATGGGAATATCACCCTATGTTTATAGCCATCAAAATTAATATCCTAACTCACAAGTATTGACTACAAGTCCTTAGGCTAGTCTTTTTTAAAATAAAAGCTTGTTGAAAAATTCATTATTTATATGATTTTCCGAATATAACAATTGCTGAAAT
>JASDQU010243343.1:57911-70288 GCA_032191745.1 Picea mariana | reverse complement strand
TTGAAGAAATGGGGGTGACATTTGGGCTATGGAGTCTGAAATGAATAAAGCAGTGAAAAATCATTGGAACTATCAAGAGGAAAAGGCTAAATGAGGCAATGAGTCTGAGTTTAAATTGAAATTTGCATGGTGAAAGAGGAAAAAGTAAAACACATAACTGCATCAGAGCATATTAAAATGAATTCTGAATTAGTTATGAAGAAACACACACTTGAATTTAAATTGCTGATTCTAGAGCATCATCAGATGAATTCCAGACTCTTAACTCTCTAATTTAAAAGAGGAAATTGTAAATGGGATTTCAAAGAAACAAGAAATACACACTACGAAAGAAGACATAACGCATATCACAACCAATTAGAATATTTTCATAAACAATTCAAAAATTTGCTTCTACATTGTATATTCACTTTAGCTCCAGGATTTTACAAAGTCTTCCTGCTAATAGAGCAGGCCCCTCTTTTCTCCATACTTTCTTTATCCTTTGAATGATATATATAGATTATTTACATGCGGGATTCAAAATGATTCAATTTCCCCATAGTTCTAAAGATAGAGATCGGTTACAAAAAGGAGTAACGCATAACAACTTTTCTCCTACTTTATAGGGAACATTATAAACATGACTGACTTATCCGAGGTTTTTCATTGAACACCACATGTCCATATAATTACAAAACTTTTCTGAAACATACTCAATTCAACCTGAGAACTAATTCCAGATTTGTGATTTCTTCCTTTAGAGTGCTCAACCAAACTGGTTGTTTTTTCCCAACGCTCTTAGCCACTGCATCTCTATTTATTGTTTTTTGTATCTTGCTTCTCTTCCACTTTACTGCTCGCTTGTAGCACACATCCGCATATCTGTTGATGATTAAATCCCTTATGATGGGATTTAATCTGATCTCTTTGTCCACTTCTAGTTTTGTTGCAGGATCTGTATGGAATTTTGTTGCTAATATATGTGCAACCAACCTCTCTGTTGGCCCTTGACCAAGTTTTGAGGATCCTTGGTCATGTTTGACCTATTTTTGGGACTTCGATAGGCTATCGAAAGCGAAGCACAAGATGAAGTGGAGATCGTGGGATCTCGGCCCCTTTTTAGGGCCTTTTTGGGTTTTGGGCTTATGTAATGGGTATGGGGATGTCGTCCCATGGGTTTACCCATTATTAGGCCTATTTTGTAATGTATAAATAAAAGTCTAGGCGATGTAAGAAGTAGTGAATAGTGACTAGTAGTGACTAGTCAGTTGCAAGTGTGCTAAGTGCTAAGTGGTAATTTCTTTGTGCATACTGTGTGAGGCTTGCAGAGCTAAGTGCAAGTCATTGTAAGAGACTGCGGAAGGCTTTGTGCTATAACTCAAGGAAGGAGGATCTAGCGGGGTGCGTGGATATCCTGTCCTCTGTGGAGTTGATTTTGAGGCTTTGTGCATGTAATAAGATTGATCAAAGCTAATAAAGAAGGCAAAGAGTTGGTGGACATAGCCCTAGGGTGGGGGTGAACCACGTATATTCCGTGTTGTGAATGCTTTGTGCTTTTTGGATGTTCTTTTGTTCATGTGATTCAATGCTTAGTGCGATGTTAGATGATAGATGAATCTGATATGATATCTTAGTGATGAATAATGTGAATGAATGATATATTTGATCTCTATTGGTATGCGTAGTGCTTGAATTTATTGGATACGTGTGAATGTTGCGCTGATATGTTGTTAGGGTTTAGTTTCACTATAAACTAAGGCTGAATATTGATGAATCATAATTTCTAAGTGCTTTGTTAAGGTGTTACAATCACAGATCTGTGTCCCAGCTAAGGTTGCAGACTTCTGAGTCCTGCAACCACCCCTACCTCTACCTTGGGTGAGACTTCATTTGCTTCGCAGGTGTTTCCAAAAGGGCTAGTATTTAGGGTTTTGTTGGTGTGCTATTGTAGCATTGAACCATGGGTCTACCCCTGTGCCAACAAATGGTTCCGTTGCCAGAACCTGAAACTGTGATTGCTGGGAACTAAGGAAGAAGAAGTCATGTGAGAAGATCTGACCTGAAACTGTGAAAGATCTGTGCGTAGATTTGTTTCCCTGGTGTGAAGTACTCTATTTGGATTGTGAATATTTTTGCTAAGAAGAGAAGTCTGATATGAAGAAAGAAAAAAGGTAAGATCTGAACGCGTTGTGCTCTGAAGGAGGTAAGAATAGTGAATTTTTTTAGATTTGGAAGATTTGTGCTCTGCTGAAAGTAAGATAAGTAGAATTTGTTTTTGTTTCAAGAATATGGATCTAGGTATGTTTGAAATTTTTTTTCCTAGCCCGAAAACTAGGGCACAGCTAGATGAAAGAAGATTTGATATGAGTAGATCTGATAGAAATAGTGAAATATATGTTATTCATATGCATAGAAATAATGTTTGGACTAAAAAATGGATGCAGGATCCTAGAAAGGATTTTTTGCAGGTTAGCTACCATGATCCTAGTGTACAGTACATGAAAGGATGAGAATCATTTAAGAGAAAGAGAGGATTAACTCTTTGTTACAGTTGCAGAAGATCGGGACATCTTGCTAAGGAATGCCCTGCTAGAAGACCTAGTTGTTTTTGTTGTAAATCTATGGACCATGAAGGTTTAGATTGCCCTAGAATGATTGCTAAACTTGAAAGAATGAATATGAGAAAAGAATACCATGAGAAAGGTCAAGACACTAAGACCATGGTAGAGCCCCAGAAATAATCATAGACTGTACTATTGCAAATGAAAGAAACCATGAATGACCACTGAAATATCAACTTTTCAGAGATCTTCAAAGAAAAAGAGTGCATAGAAGAAATAATAGGAGACTTTGACATTGAATGTGTTCTATATGAAGAAACACATATGAATATTATGACAAAAATAACTTGGGAAAATTTAGGAAATCCTGCTATGATTCCTTCATTGGGAGGAATATGATTATTTAGAGGAAATATAATAACCCTATGTGGAAGACTTACCCAGATATCTATGAGTGCTCATGGAACTTCGATAGAGGAAGAAATTGAGGTTGTTAAATTTATTGAGAACAATGCCCCATTTTCTATATTACTAGGAAAACCTTGGATTGAAAGGGATCAGGCCAGAAGGAAAGAAGAATAAGTCTTAGAGCAGCAGAAGCAAGAGTTGAAAGATTTCATGACTAGGAGGATCGCACACTTAATTGAAGAACATGATAATAGATCGAAGCTATTTAGAACCAGAAACTTGGATGAAGTTGAAAGAACACAAGAAGACTCGTAGAAGACTGAAGCACCTACCCCAGATAGAGAAGAAGTATTTCCCTTGAATCCTAGGATATAATCTCAACAACACAATGTTTTTATGCCAAGAGGAGATAAGAATCAGAATGGAAAGAGGAATATTGAGACGAAGCTCACTGGAAAGAAGGCTAGAAAACTAAGTAAGAAGAGATCAAAGATCGAAAATTTACAGAAGGTTCCAGAGGGAACTTCGCAGAAGGAAAATTTGTAAAACTGGAACTTCATCAGGATAGCAGAACAACGCCACATGTCACTTTGCCATGGTGAAGCAATATATTCATTGGAAACAATATAACCGTTAGACTAATGCATCGAATGGGTAGACCGACATTTGTGGTTAGAAATCTCACCATCACACTGTTGGGACCACATCGTAACAGATATAACTAAATTAATGAAGGCTTCTCACCCGTTGGAGAGATCTGTTGCCTAGTTATCTACTTATTCCATCGAGCCTAAAACTAAGAACAATTTTTCCAACCGTGATTATCTAAGCCCATAGATTAGTTTCTTTCACACATTTATCATCGAGCTATCACCATCCATCTCATTGCATTGAGTAGTTACTCTTCAAACCTGATATATTCAACCACGAGTGTGTATGTCTGAAGAACTTACTGCAGTAGAAGAGTTTGTGAAGGAGGTACTCATCAACCTCATGACTAAAAGAGTAATGTCTGAAAGGGTAATGTCTGTGGGTGTACACACATCATCGACGATAGAATTGCAAGCCTCTCCATCGACCGCTCATGGATCTGGACCATCCCGAGTCATCACAAAAAAGAGAACCAAGCACAGAGATGACCTAGCAAATGCAAAGCTAATCCCAACCATATTACCTGAATACATCCCACCTCTAGCTGGAACAATGAGTCGTGATAGTGTGCCGAGAGATTTTGATTACACCATGGTTACTACGTACCTCCTGAAGGGGACACGCACAGTTTGAGCATAGTAGGACAAGATCACAATGTTGAAGTTCAACGAATTCAACCTAGGAGACCACAAGAACCATAGTATGCTCAAACTGTATAAATACTTGACCAGGACGAAGGGGAAGAACTCAAAAATATTTCCCCATCCATGGATGATGAACCTCGTGCAGTCCACCCTATTGAATGTAATGAAAATCCCACACTTTGGAATGCACCAGGAGGTTAACGCCTGTGTTAATATCCTGCTCTCATGTTACCATGGTGGCTACTTATGGATAGACTGATGTATCAAAATCGATCTGACGTTGATCCATAGGATCACTAGATCAAGTATGCAAGGACCTGACCTGCAAGAATTCTATCCAATGAAAGCCATAGATCACGCATTAGCACAGAAGATCAAGGATACCTATGATGATGTTGAGAAGGGGATGCAAGGCTACAAGGTATCCTCCATCCAGAATGGCACAGTGCACCTAGCACGCAAATTAGTTGAAGGAAAGATAGTAAGGAAGAATAGACCCACGCAGGTCACAGGATTTTTCATTGACCTCGCAGGGAAATGCATGGAAGGCCTACAGATGAACTAGGTGAAGTACCTAGTTAATCAGCTGGAATTAGACTTCCGCGAAGCACAAGATTAGGGCTACGAGTTCCACTTTATCTAGGTCCTGATCCTCATCACATTTATTTCTTGGGAGATGCTAGAAGGTGTGACCTTTCCAGACATTGAGCCATTCGACCCGCTTGCTGCAAAGTTCACCATGCTCTGGTACTTGAGTGATATGGGAAAACAATGGCAATCGAATGCATTATTTCACACATATTATCTCCAACTGAAGAGGGCTATCGAAGTTGAACCTTGCATGATGCCAAACACCCTACAACAGTTCCAGGAGGTGAAGCAGCAAGCATAAACAATATAGGCGCAGTTGAATCCCCTATTAGTTGTTGAAAGGATGAAGTGATCCCAAGAGCAGCGCACTGCTCAACAATAGGTCCACACCATTCAGAGAAGAGTCATGGAAGTGACTCAGAGGCTCCAACCTATATAGGATGAGGCTTGCCAACTGTTCTTGGAGATCGAAGGCCGAGGAGCATAACTGGAGCAAGTCATCACTGCAGCTGACAATGCTTAGAGGGACATGTCAACAAAGCTGTTATCCAAGAGTTTGTTGAGAAGGAGGCCATGGCACAACAACAAGTTGAAGAATATAGAGCCAAGATCGAGGCTTTTGAGGTAGAATTACCCAGATCAGAGTGACTCGGGATGAGTCACAAGTGAGTGTTGGGAGCCTGTTGGCCCTTGACCAAGTTTTGAGGATCCTTGGTCATGTTTGACCTATTTTTGGGACTTCGATAGGCTGTCGAAGGCATAGCACAAGATGAAGCAGAGATCATGAGATCTCGGCCCCTTTTTAGGGCCTTTTTGGTTTTGGGCTTATGTAATGGGTATGGGGATGTCGTCCCATGGGTTTACCCATGCTTAGGCCCATTTTTTAATGTATAATTAGAAGTCTAGGTGATGTAAGAAGTAGTGAATAGTGACTAGTCAGTTGCAAGTGTGTTAAGTGTTAAGTGCTAAGTGCAAAGTGATAAGTGGTAATTTATTTGTGCATACTGTGTGAGGCTTGTAGAGCTAAGTGAAAGTGATTGTAAGAGACTGTGGAAGGCTTTTTTATATAACTCAAGGAAGGAGGATCTAGCGAGGTGCACAGATCTCCTGTCCTCTGTGGAGTTGATTTTGAGGCTTTGTGCATGTAAGAATATTGATTGAAGCTAATAAATAAGGTGAAGAGTTGGTGGACGTAGCCCCAGGGTGGGTGTGAACCACGTATATCCTATGTTGTGAATGCTTTGTGCTTTTTGGATGTTCTTTTGTTCATGTGATTCAATGCTTAGTGCGATGTTAGATGATATATGAATCTAATATGATAGCTTAGTGTTTCATAATGTAAATGAATGCTAGATCTGATCTCTATTGGTATGCTTAGTGCTTGAATTTATTGGATCTGTGTGAATGCTTTGTTGATATGTTGTTAGGGTTTATCTACACTGTAAACTAAGATTGAATATTGATGAATCATAATTTCTAAGTTCTCTGTTAAGGTGTTACAATCACAGATCTATGTCCCAGCTAAGGTTGTAGACATCTGAGTCTTGCAACCAGCCCTGCCTCTACCTCGAGTGAGACTTCATCTACTTCGCAGGTGTTTCTGAAAGGGACAGTAGTTAGGGTTTTTTTGGTGTGTTGTTGTAGCATTGAACCCTTGGTATTCCCCTGTGCCAACACTCTCTTTCTTATTCACTGATGAATTCGCCATATTAGTTGAAAATCCTGGTTCACTGGAGGTTGCTTGATCAACTTTATCCATTTACCCCAATTTTGCAGAAAAACTTAGACTTGTCTCCCTTAATCATACAAAAATTAGGAATATGATCTTGTTAATTACTTCGTTCAAAATGGAATATTGATTGCTCCAAACACGATAGATTTATCTATGTTTTGGAGGACAATTGTCATCGATTTCTTAATCACAGATTATTGACGAAAGTACTTGTCCGAACTACGGCCTATCACACTCGGCTGTCAGTTTTGAATCATGAGCCTTTATATTGTCTCTCTGGTAGCGCTTACCCAATGCTGCATGGCGTAAAGTAATCAAGCAACAATAATGATGTGACTGGATAAGTTGTTAACTCTTCCCTTTGTGTACATGATCTTTGGAAGCGACGTATATCAAATGATTTGTTAACATGTGACATCAGGGTGAGATTGGGTGGTTTCTAGTCTACCTGCTTTCCCCCCTGATATGCATTTGATGGCGCCACATGTCCTAGAGGTGAAACCATGGTATTTTCCCTGGCACACCTTCGAAAAATTATCCTTCGCACCACTTCAATGCCTGATATGTGTCTTGGTCATCAATCTAGGCTGCTCCAATATCTACGATCCACTGGGTCTCAACAACTTTCGATATCGGGGGTTGGAAAGAATGATTTTGAGTAGACCACTTTTTTCCCCGATGTGCCTTTGAGGGTGCCACACGTCCACATAATGAAACCATGGTATTCTCCTCATCCCTCCATTGAACAATTAACTATCACGCTATTTCATTGCCCGATATGATTGATGACTGTTGATCTATGGCATCTGAGATCTGTGGTTGGTCAGGTCCCATCACCCCCGCGTCTTCATTATATTTTTCCATATGATGCCATATGTGACCTTATCCTCCAAACTATCACGCTTCCATAGCGATGTAGCTCTTCGCTAAATTTCTGAGACTTGGATCCTATCTAAAAATTTTTATGGTGATAACATAGGCTCCAATTGGGGATGTTATCCTCCCTGAGAGGTAGCAAAGAACTGTAGACCTAGTGCCTGATCCATTGGGAAATTCCCAAAACATGTGTGTGTACCCTGCTCTGACCTATCACCACTATTTGCTGAAAACCAAACTCTGCACACTGCTCTCAATTGGATACTGAACACTGACTATACTGCTAAAATCTTATTGTACACAATACTAGAAATCCAAACTGAAAAATGTTTGACCAACAAGATTATTCAGACACTCTGTTGACGGGTGAAATTGACCGTCCGTCAACTGGGAGAGTGGAACCGGTCCGGGGTTGTCTAAATAACCCAAGCCGTTTGGAATGGACCACCCTGACGAGTTTAACGGCTCCGTTGGCCGATCTAAGGTCTTCTATGAAAACCAAAGAGAGAAATGATCTGAGCTAAGAAATCTAACTAGAGGTGAATAAAACAAACTAAACTATAACTAAATACAGGAAACTAACTAAAATAGAGGAAACTAGAAACTAATAAAACAAAGAAAAGGAACTAATATACTAAATATAAACTATTCTAATGATCCACTAATTACTATTATAATAACTCAAATCAACTACCTAATTATTAGCTACAATATTCCTTATTCACAAATGTACACTATGAACAACCTATAGATTTGATTAAAACCTGCAAAACTCATGTATATTCTGCCCTAAGACAGCCAATAATCTCTTTTTTGACTTTTATGTTTTATGAAAAAGAAACAAAAATTACTGAAATTAAACAATCTAATATATTTACTGAAATTAAACAATCTAATATAAATCTAATTAAACTACTTAATCAAAATAGTAAACAACAAACTAATTGACCTGGAAACGCTCCAAGTCTGCCCTGTGTAAGATGACTTCTAAGCTGATTGGAGGAAGAAATTCACACCGTTTAGTCCTTAAGCTTCTCGAAAACGATTGGCTGTGCTTCTTCTTGAAGTGTTTTACAGGACAAACAAGACATAAAAGAAAATCATAACAATCTTCTGATGATAAATCTCTGCAATAAGGGAAACCTATTATGCAGAAAACTTATATGTAACAATTCAATTTATGAAGAAGACAAAGCTATCATTCACATAATGAATCAACAACTGTTATGTCTTTTATCTATTTGGAAGAAACAAGATATAGATAACAGTAATAAAATTATATCATTTGCATTTGATTTAGATAGCAAAAGTAATCATAAACCATAAACAAAATGATATACAAAACTTGAAACAAAGTGTTGATATATTGAAAAGCAAAAGCTATGACAAAACATCAATYCTGCTYCAGTTTGTATCAGAATTCTATATCCTTGTTCTCCCACAACTGAGGATGATCATTATTACAAAAACCATAGGTTTATATAGGTTTCTCACAAGGTAAAACTTCCTTGTGGATAATCTCACATAGTTTTACACAATCTGGGAGATATCCCAAAATCATCTAAACTAAGGAAATAAAATGTAAGTAGAATCTGTAAAACATCCCCTAACTTCTCATCATATCTATTGCCAATTCGAATTTACCTGCAATAGAACACAAAGATCAAATTAGAAGGATATTTTATTAAGAAAACAATAAAAAATTGACTTCTCAGACTTAGCTACAGAATCATCTGATTCTGTAGCTAATCAAAATAGCAAACAGAACCAGATCTCAATCAAATAAAATCAAATCGTATTTAATTTTCTTTTCATTATCAAAACGAATTACTAATAATTCAAGTGAAATTATCATTTAGATTAAACAATATAAAAAAAAATGCAATCGAAACAGAGTAAGGAATGCTCTGTTTTTAGTCACCATAAAACATGGTCAAACTTTTGACAGGCCTGTTTTGTATCAAACAAAATCAAGCATTGATTCGAGTCACATGGGATACGATGTAATCGTAATCACCAACCATAATCGACCAGAATAGTAATCAAATACAATCAGAATCGAAGTCATAATTACAATCGATATCAATTGAAGAGATCTGTTACAGCTGTAACAATATACATATGTCGTTTCATCCAACAGTAAAGATAGGTTGTATATTATGCATACGATTTTGTTGTAATCAAATATGAGAAAGGCTGTCACGATATACTCAGAACAAAATATGCGTAGCAGTAATGACCAAAAATCACCACCGGTTTCAATTGTTGGATGTGACAACAGTATCAATAACCATAAGCTGGACAACAATCAAACAAAATCGGGACTGAGCCAATTATAGAACAATTCATCATCATGTGCATAATCATTCGTAACTGAATATCGATAGTTATTCCAATTCAAAAGATAACAGGGTCGGTTTAATCAATGGGCCACAGCAAGTTGACTGGCTGGACTTCACATAACTGTTACGATTTGTATTAATTCATGCTATAAAACAAAACCCTTTTTTTTAAACAAAATCCACATCGTATCCGGGTTGGTCAAAATCATACTCAGATAAAATTGTAACAGAACAACCATCGTTTATGTGCATCATAATCAATTCAAATAAAAATATAGATCGTGTTTCAAAATTTGAAATGTAAAACATCTTTCCTATAATAGATGCAACAGAGCATTCAATCGTAACTAATTTTAAACAATCAAATCCAGAATATGATTACTAGAATAAAAAACAAATCCAACTAAACGATAACAAAATTTGATTTAACAAATCAAATCATATACAGCAGTGCATGTTTATGTAACAGAGCAGGTCAATAATACACACAGAGTTTATGAATGCGCCATATAAATGAGTGAAAATTATACCAGTGCGGTTGCTGAGGCTATGTCAATTTCGAATTGAGAATTGATGTAGCTGACTCGACATTCTTGAATAGGATTGAACCAGTGGTTCGTTGCTTCTTGTCCGAGGGTTGCATCTTTGCATTATGACCAGTGAGATTTGCCACTTGGTCTTCCAAATCATGGATTCTGGATTGCAACATCGGCATGTCTAGGTAGTACCTCTCCAACCATAATCCACACTGATCACATGGTGGAACAGCTGGTTGAGTAGATGGGGGTTTTGATGAATCACCGAGGGTTCCACGCGGTAGTTCAATGCTAGGAAAGTTAGGATCATCTCGCAAACAAGGTGGTAAATTCTTGACAAAGTCATAAGGGGGTTTGTCACACAAGCCTTCTGAGTAAGGATACTCGTTTGCGAGAAAACGTTCAATCTCCTGATCGGAATCTTCTCTAACCATGATAGGCTCAGAGTTGGCAGGGGTTTTAGGTTTATTTCTCGCCATGCGAGATATTAACCGAGCGTTTTTCTTGCCTTTAGAATTAGCATTAGCTTTAGCTTTAGGCTGTTTGGCTGTAGGCTTAGTAATTTCGACCTGTTTGGTCACAGACATGGGCAAGTTCGTAGGTGGGTCGGGTAGAGGTTTGGGTAGCAAACATTGTAAGGCACAGGGGTAGGCTTGCTCTCGGTCACCATAGGCTTATCAACCTGTGGTGGGTTGGACTCTTCAAATCCATTACGACTAAGAAAATCACCCCAACTGTCACGACGTAACCCCAACTCATAGACCATAATTATTTTAATTAACCCCAAATGGAAGAGACTGGTATCGGCCTGGTTGCGCTTGTATCTCTTTGCCATCTTAAACAGACTTCTATGAAGGTAGTGAGGTACATTGAGTTCAAAACCCATAAAAACCATCAATAGACGAAGGTGAAACAAGAAAACGAACCCATACCTGCCCTCGCAAGTAACGAATTGCTTGATTATCATGAGCAGGTCGTGCCAGCACTGTTTTAACATTTTTGCAGGCCATCCTTTGTCACAGGGTTTAACCATTCGATATTGGAAAAGCAATGTCCACGGGACATCTTCCAATTTACAATTTTTAGACCACTTCTGTCTTGTAGCAGGGAAGCTGATTGATGAGCTGAGAAATTGCTCATTAATCTCCAGTTGCACATCCCCAATTTTGGCTCGGCAGCCATCGAATGATAACGCAAATTGCCGAGCCACGATAGGGTTATAACCATCGAATTTCCTTATGAACGAGAGCCACCCGAATTTCTCCAAGTCGCTACAAGCGCCATCAAACATGAGCATTGCTTGACACTCGTTAGGCTCATCCCTTACGACAGGAGCCATGGCTTCTGTGCATGGTAGGGTTTGGTTTGAACAACACAAAACGCAGGAGGAAAACAACAGGGCTTAACAGCTGCAAGCGCTCAAAGGGGAATGAATCAATGTAATGTGTGCAAAGGTGGTGGTATTATCACCGCCATGCAGTGTATTAATGACTGGGTACAACGTTGTTCCATCAGTAATCAACACATTAATCGGCCAACCCAAATCGGTGTACAACCAAATCAACGTGCCATCCATCTAATGTAGAACCAACACCATATGTTATATTCATGTGCCAAGTGTATAGTTCAATCCAACATGAAATCCAACATTAACCAACGATCCATCGTATCAATCAAACATTTTAAACCAATGTTAATCCAATCGTGCCAATGTATAGTTTGAAACTATGATCGTTCAATGTAAAATCAAACTCACAAAACAATGCACCAAGCAACGATTCAAATTATAAAATTGAAATCCAAAAGATTAATCAATGCGCCTTGTAAAACTCAAACCATTGCCATTTCATATCAAATCAAACTTATAATATTACCAATGCATTTGTTGCATATTCAAATGTTTATATTTCAAAGCTTTTAGAACATTGCAACAAAAGATCTCATATAATCAATAAGTCAAGAGCTCATAGCAATAAGGATCAAAACATATAAGACCAAAATCAATCATGACCTTTATAGAATCAAATGTAACAAGTAAATCTTCATGCTCAATG
>JASDQU010243343.1:8895-27157 GCA_032191745.1 Picea mariana | reverse complement strand
CACAAAATATCTTAAATCATGTGAAATTTAGATCCAACCTTAAACAATTCAATCTCTTTAGAGGACTACTATAATTTTTTCAATAATAGTCTTCTTCATCCTGCTACTATAGGATCAGTAATAGTCTACTCCATCTTCATCAATTTTTGACATATCAAAGGTATTATGGATACCTAGTAATTTGAAATTACCAGTCTTTAAAAAAAGTGGAAAAAACGAAGGAGAAGTAAGTGAACCTAACCCATTGAGTTATTAATATATTAGAGTAGTGCAACAATATTCAATCTCCAATGCAACTAGTGCCTTAATTATTGGGTTATGGAGTATTTTTCCTGGTCACAACCAATTTAATCTAGGGTTTGTTACTCTTATAGGGGTGCAATCCTTTTTACTTCATAGAGAAAACAAACCTTAGCAAGGTCTTGCTACAAGGGTGTAAGCCTTTTTACTCCTTGTAGAAATACTTAAGACTTTTCAATAACAATAGAAATAAATTCCTTGATGGATGGTGTATTCCCTTATACTCCTCCAAGGGTTTGATAAAATAACCTTGAAATCAAGAAGAAACACACAAAATTGCAGAAATTCCTTACCCAACCCAAGAGATAGCACGAAAAACCCTTACTTATCAAAGATATTCCACCAACATTTCCAAGAACAAGAATCAAAGAGAATTCGCTAGCCTTTCTTCCACCAATAGACAAATAAAGCATCCATTTTTCACAAGAGACAACAGATAGTGAATTTCCCAAGAGGGGATGAAATTTCAGTCCAATAGTATGTAATTCCCAAGTTATGAGTTATTTAAAATGAAAAAGAGATGGCTTCTATTTATATGAGGCCATATAAACCAATTTGTCCACATAAAATTGTCAACAATAAATCAAAAGAGGGTTGAACCCCTTAATTTTCTCTTACAACTTGGAAAATATAAAAGTTACATAAAGTAAAACCCTTAAAAGGGTGATACGAGGCCTAAAAGTGAGACATTGAGCCTCAAAATGTAGATCGTTGGGCCTCCAAAAGTGATGTGTCAAACTATCACGTGCTAGAGTGTCATGCCATGCATCTCCTTCTTTCAAACCACATCAAATCACCTCCTGAACCATCAAACACAACAAAACCTAGCCTATGAATGACGTCAAAGGCTTATAAAGTGACCTTTTAGGCCTCCAAAGGCCAATATCTAGGTGCAAAGGGATATTATTTCATAATTGAATGTTGTCAAAGTGACTCCAAAGGAAACATCATCTACCCTTTGCACAGAAATTATCTGGGGTCCTCTGCCCAACCTGTGGGGTATGGCATCCATCCTAGGGGTTCTCAACCCCCCATGAAGGTCAAAATGGCATAATCCCTCCAATATTCCAATAAAAATTCCCTCCAATATTCCATAAGTCACATGCATCATGCCAAGTAAGCCACATCTAATAAAAGAACCACCCAAACATGTGCATTAAATCCCTCCTTTTCAAACTAAAAATATTCTCAAAGACCTTATAAAATTTTCCAAATTTAAGTCTGGAAGGGTTGTCATGGTACCCTATTGGGTAGGTCAATCCCCAAGTCAAGGAAATTTTCCTAAGAAGACCCTTTCTAAGTCATGTAGTGAGTATGAGGTGGATGGGGGTATGAATTTTGGGCACGGGGTTCTTGACATATCAAGGGTTCATATTGTCTCATCTATGGGTGCCTTTGTGGAGGGTGTGTTGCATCCCTCATTTGTAATGCACATTTTTCCAAGCCATTGTCTTTAATTTATTATTCTTTGAAACATTGAGCGCTATGTGCAATGGAAAGTAAAGAGAACCACAATGCCACCTGAAGTTAGGAACAAATTGAGTGCCATATGCATTGAAAATTAAAAGACATCACAAATGCATTCCCCCAACAAGTGGGACTTATATTAATTATGTGTTTTCCTTTTTAAAAAAAGGTCTTTGATTTTTTATGGAGAAGCGTTTCATTTCTCTCATGACCTTAGGGTGATCATATAGAGGGACAATTTATGGCTTTTAACTTTTTCCGGCAACAACACCTCTAGGCCTTTAGCCCTTCTTCCCATGAAATGAGGTACAAGCCCTTCTTGGGGTTAATAAGCCCCAAAACCCAAAAGATAAGGAAACTGAGGGTAAGAAGTGTGGAAAGTGGTAAGTATGAGTGGGAATGGTATGATGACCATTCAAGTATACCCCCCATTAGAAACCCTTTCCCCGAGGGTGATATACTTACTAAGAAACCATGTCAACCACTAAGGTAAAATAAGGAGAAAGGTATAATTTTCAAGAAAAAGTTTTCATAATAAAAAAGGACCCTTTGCAACATGCTCAAATGCTTCAAATATTAAAGTGGCACTTACCATGAGACTGCACTTGTCACCTCATGAATCAATACTTGTTGTTCTTTGTGGGCCAGGTTGGCATGGTGGATGCTACTACGCTATTTTCACTAGTGATGTGTGGTGGAGAGGAAGGGATCTATCTTCTCAATGTGGGCTCATCTGGTCATCTGGCTCTTAGTACTCCATGTCTTCAACTCGATGGCCTCAAGACATCATCTCCTTAGTTACCCCTATCTTGTGGGGGTAACATGGCCTAATGTGGTGCAAAATTCTCTAATAGATGTAGGAGATAACATGTCCAATATCACAACAATATTCTCTTGATTGATCAACAAGCTCTCCTTGCATGCCACATGTCTAAGCAACGTCCCAAACAATGTGAAAAATATACATTTCTTCAAGTTCAAGGAAATATGAAGCTGGCGATACCTATCCAACATCAATATTAGGGTTTTAATATTTTATTTTAAGATACTGAGAACCATCCAATCATCTAGGTACACCTCCATAAACTTATGGATAAAATCCTTAAAATATGAAACCACAATATTAGAAAATACCACCGGTGCATTCTTCAATCAAAAGGGCATTATCGTGTAAGAAAATGATCCCCATTCTGTCACAAACGATGTCTTAGCTCGATCTTCTTCTGCAATTTTCAATTGGTGATATCCTAAGAATCCATAGAGAAAGGATTAAGCCGCACGACCACCCAAATTTTCTAGTACTTCATTGGTAAAAGATGTGGGGAAGGGATCATGTATGTAGGTTGCATTTAAGTTGCACAAGTTGACACAAATCCATATGTCTCATGTATTCTTTGCTTGCACCACCATTGGGATAATCCAATTTGACTCCTCCACAGGGACAATGATCTTGACATCCAACATTTGATCTAGCTCTTTGTGCACCTTCTCCTTATACTTGGGATTGAGGTGATAAGGTCTCCTTTTTACTAGCTTAGCATTGAAATTTAGTTGAATTTCCATGGCACTGAGGGATCTTGCGATTCCATTCATCTCTAAGAAGCTTCGAGGAAATAGGTCTTCATACTCTTTTAACAAGTCTTCCACGTGTTATTTTTTCATGGTCCCAATAATCCCCAATGATGACCATCGTCGTTGACTCTTCTATATCTATTTTATGTTTCTTTGTATTTATCAGGTGACCATAGTTCGACACGGTGCCATCTGAGGCCTTCCCCTGAACTATGAGTTCTCCCTTAGTCTCGTTGATCTGTGCTCTCCTGGGGTCGTCTTTATCTATTCCATTGCTATCGACCTTCTAGTAGTGTACAACTTGATTCATTTTTTTCCATTTTCTTGTGATAGGCACAAATGAGTTTTGGTGTGGTGTTCCTTAGTTGATGATGGAATATGAAATCCTTAATTCTTAGGGGGGCCTCTTTCTATGCTAGAGATTTCACAGTGAAACTAAATTCTTAGCGGATGTACTAACTTATAGGTACCATGTCCATGGTATGGATAAACTTATGTACCCATTGGGTGTGAGGGATGTCCTTAGCGGTCCAATGAATCTCACAAAAGAAAATTTTCTCATGAGGATCTTTGGTACCCTTGTATCGGTTGACCAATTCAAATTTGGTTGTGGGTTGGAACTTGAAATTTATAAAATCAACCACCTACACCAAGTCTTGTATGTCCCCTCAATGTGTCTCCCACTAACACACATGTGTTCCTTTAATGACTGTGTCCATGGCCTATATTATTTGGTTCTCCAAGATCGCTTCTTCCATGTGTTCCAGGAATGTGTCAATTGTACTTGTACCATCAAATATCAGTGCATCACATAACTCTGATCCAATCCAATGCAATTCCTCTGTAATTCATACACATCTCCTTGAAACAAATTCATACAACTTATTCTACGATCTCTCCATAAAATCCTCTGAATTTGTATCATATGAGTGCAAGATTTTCCAACTCATCTCACCATATGTTATGAGATTGACATAATATTCATTGTGCCCTGTAATATTATAAATGTTCTTAATGATGGAACTATGCACATCCTCTTTCAAAAAATCATTATACCTATCGCCCTCATTTGGATCCAATGGATCAATGATGCACAAGGTATCTATTTCAAAGGACATTTTTCATTTCTTGAAATTAAAAAATACAATGTTTTCAAATGCCCAGTGAATTCCAAATAGAGAAGGGTAGGGATATGATCCATCCATAATATCAATCACCTCAAAGTATGATTTGGTCTTCACCCCTTCAATGTTCATCTCCACTTTCTCTAGTTGACCGAAGGGATATATTCGATATTGGTTAGCCAACTTGAGTTGAATGGGAGACCACACCAAGTTTGTCTTACCCATAAACTCCCAATATTTCTTTGGAAGGATGTTCACATCGAAGCCTAGGTCCACCATGACACCGTCCATCTCATAGCTTCGAAGTTCATATATCATCTTGAAATCTTTTCCTATTTGCTTCTTCTTGTGTACTTGGCACACATCCCTTTCTAGTAGTGGAACATATATAACTTGTCAACATATGGGCTAAATTTAGACTTAGGTTCACTTAACATTTTCAGGAAACAAAACAAGAAGTTACTTACTTGATCTTCTCATTTTTCCTTTCGATAATAGTTGTGTTGTGTTTCTTCTCGCACCGTGCATCACAACTATTTGCACAAAAATTTCTCTATTGAATTTTGTTCAACCAGCTACACCTCTTCATGTCCATAGGATTCTTCTAGTGATGTTCATGTCACACATTGTATCTCCTTGCACACACAAAGCTTCATCCAATGATTTTTGTGTTGCACGGTGGAACTCTTCATGGACGCAGGCATCCTCCAATGATCTTTATGTCATGCATTGGACCTCTTCATGCACTTGGGCTTACTCCAGTTATATTTGAGTCATGCGTTGTAACTCTTCATGTGCTTTATCCTCTTCTAGGGATCTCTATGCATCGCACAATAATTTCTTTTTCCATGGAACATCAAACTTAGGAGGTTTCTGCACCACCTTTTTGATCTTCCCTTCAATGTTCTAGCTAGCCCAAAATTTCTCCACATTCTAATTCCATTCCTTTTCATATTCCTCCTTAGGTTATCACCCATACATCATATTCTTCCTATGGCTTTTGATCTCTACGCAACTCTGCAGTCACCATATTAGATTGCACCTTATTCTCTTCCCACTTTTCCAAAAATCTGGATAATATTCTATGACATGCTTTGTGACACTACCCACATAGAGCATGCAATTTAGAACAAAATTGAAACACATTTCCCACTTCACCAAAATTAAAGCAAATAAGAAACCTTCCTCCATAACCACCGTATCCTCATCCTCTTCGTCATCCATATCATCCTCTTGGGCCTCCTTAGTATGCTCCTCTATCCACACCTCCATGGTTTCCACCTTTTTGTTCTTCCTAGACGCATAAGGCATCTACAATGTGCTCTTTCATCAATTGAAGTGACTGATAGTTGTTCACATCGTGCCCCATGGATTTGCAGAACTCGCAAAACTGAGTATGCATAGTCTTCTGATATTTATATCGTGTCGAGAATCGTGAAGGTATATGTCTCCATTTTATGAAAATATCACACCACTTGGTTTGAGGTCTAGTTGGAAATGGATTTGGCACACCCTTCATGGAATCCATCACCATGTATCTCCTCAACGTAGGACATTCATTCATATGGTGACATTCTATGCAACACATAGTACAACACACATGCTTGCACACAACCTTATCCTTAGCCATATGTTGTAACTACATTGTGAGTTTTGTAAGCTAAGATTGCACCTGCGCGATCCTTGTTGATGTCTCACCACCTTCAGGTGTAGCATCTAGGCATATTTTAATCTTCACGACCTCTACATGATTTTTCACATTCTCCTAGGTGAGCAAGACTTGAATGTGGGGTAGAAGTCCTGCAATAAACCAATCTCTATGATAAACATCTTTGATATGAAATGTCAGTTTTTCCAAAAATATCTTGAACAACTGGTTATAATCCCATACGATTTCTCTATCCTGCTGCTTAATCTCTTTGATATCAATGATACACTTTGATTCTCACTTAGGATTTTGTAATTCCATAATAAGATCTCTCTTAATCTCTGTCAAGGACCTAGTTTTTCCCACCAACACAATCTTCTTGTACTTCATATACCATTCCATATCTCTATCTCTGAAGGTGGTCTCTAGTTGCACTATATTAGATGCTTCGTCTTTGATTATGTTCATAGACCATATAGCTTCACAAGTAAATCATTGTTGTTCTGCATCATCTCTTCCCATCCCATGGAACACGTGTAACCTCAGAGTTGTGTCCTGGTTCTCCATACTCAATCTAGTACTGTGTCCTCCTGATTGACCACTAGTTGTTGGTGATATTGATATTGATACCAAAACTCTTCCTTGCGAAGTATTGTTGACTTCAACCTCTTCTTCACTCGTATCTTCTCTTCTCCTTTATTCTAATCTTTCTTCTTGTACTTATATCTCCATAATTTCTTCATTTCTTTCTTCTGGATGAAAAATGTGAAAAGGGGGTGGTTCAAAGTGGGGGTTCCTTCATATTATCTCATTATCCTCAGTGATGGATCCCAAAGATCTTCTTAATTGTAGCCATGCAAGCCCATTCACAATAGATAAATCCTCTTCCCCTTATCGGAGGGGTCCATTGCCATATTTTATTGCATCTCTGCTACTACTTTGCGCCTCATATTCATCTGATGTAAATACACCTCTTAATATAAAAATGGATCTAAGTTTGTGTTATTCAACCCTACTCCCACTACTCATGGTGTCCTCACTTGATACCCTACTCCTAACACCATGTATCTTTGATGACCTCTCTCATATGCTTCTCTCTGGGAAAAAATTATCTCTCCCACATCCTTCTAGTGTGGTCTCCTTTCTCTTCATTCTAGGTCTGACCCCTCATCCTTCACCCCTTGCTATCTTCTTTCTTCTCCTATGTTTGAAATTTCCTTTGTAGCTCAACTCTTCTTGCATATCTCTCGACTCTTTTTCTCTTATGCTCTTCTGGGTACATTCTCTTCTCACCTCATCTCATCATATTTTGTATCCCTCTCACTAGATCCATTCTATCTCTCTTTCCCCCCCTTCTTGTTGAAATAATGTAACTGCAAAGTGTATTCTTATTATTATTTGATATATTATTCATTGGATCGATCCATGTTGTGGATTGATCATGTCGGCTACTTTTAAAGGACCAAATCCCCTTTTGCAGATTGGTCATATTGTAATTGTAAAAGGCAAAAGAAGAATTCATCCCCAGAATATACCAAAGAGGCCCCGAAACATAATAAAGGTGGTTATAACCACCCAGTTGGAGAAGTTGGCCCTGCCAGTGAAGAGACACTTCACACGTGCCAGTCTTGTATAAATAAGGAGGCTAGTGCCTCACTTAGACACAAAACTCACTTGCTCATTTGTGAGACAAGTTTTAGAATTGTAGTTAATAGAAGAAGGAGAGAGAGTGGCGCATATCTGGGAGAGGATCTTATGCATTAGTTTAAGAGATCTCTTGGCATTGTATTGGCTATCTATAATAAGGAAGTTTTGCTAGGTTTTCTTCCCCTAGAGGGTTTCCTAGGATAAATGTTGTGTCTCTTGTGATTGTGTGTTTCTCAGTGATCTTGTATTATGCTATTGTTATCTAATGAAATGAAAAGAACTATAATAATGGCTTAAACATTAACATGGTTTCAGAGCCAAGCTTAAGGAAGCAGAGTGAAAAACGTCATTGTTGTCGTACATGAAAATTAGGGCTTTTTCATGGTGAAGATTTTCAGCCCCAAAACCATCTAGAAAAGTGCACCCTCCCATAAGGATCACTTTGGCACTCTCAGCGCACCTTTTTAGTGGCTAGATCTCTCAGAAAGTGAAACCCTAGTTTCACAAAGTACCAGAAGTACTAGAAAACAAGTGTACCAAAAGTACCAAGAAGTACCAAAGTACCAGAGGTACCAGAAAACCAGAAGCACCAGCCCAAAAATCCATAGATCAAATTTGGAGGATAAAAAGTTGGATTTTCTCAGATCCAAACACACCAGGCTACTCGCCTCAGCCAAGCGCACCTCCTGGTAAGTCCATATTTTGATTTTGAGCACTTTCATTTTTTGGTCATTTTCCTAGCTCCAAGTAAAGATGTCTGCAAGAGTTAAGCTTGTTAACAAGATAGAAGGAGTGGAAAAATTCCGTGCCTGGAAGTATAGGATTGGCATCATTCTTGAAGAGAATGAACTAGCAAGATTGGTCAAAGAAGAAGTACCAGAACCCGTTATTACACATCAAAATTACTCATTACGACAATGGCCTAGTATCATTGTTATCATTATTGAAAGTGTTGCATGTTGGTCACAAGTGTCACAAGTGTCAAAAAAATCATACTGCTATATTGTTTATGTCATGCCTATAACGACATTGGAGGGACACTTGAAACACCTCAAACAACTGATTTGGAAGAAGAGGAATGGGTTAACAAAGTTTATAAACCTTTTGCCATTGGAAAATCCACTCAAAAGGAATTTTTGGAGAGGAACGCTCCCCTATACACTGATAGGGAGTGTTGGTGCTCTATGCACCCTTTTAGGGGAGCGCTATAGCGCTCTGGTGCCCCTTTTGGGGGAGCGTTGCCTTTTATGAGCGAGTTTTGACTTGTTGAGGAAAATCAGGAAGAGATCCCTTCAATCTCTGAAGGCAGTTGGATTTGAATCCTTGGTCAAGCCATGATCTTAGGGAAGATCCATAACTGAAGGAGGAGAATCCTCAACTTACCCCAAATATATCTCAAGTGGTTGGGCCTCTCCAAGCCTATATAAGGAGGCCTTCTCATGGTGAAAGAGGATGGAAAGTATTGTGAAGCATCTAACTTATGATCTCATGAGGAAGATGTCATTTGGAACATCGGCATTATGTGTGTGGACTATTTAAGAAAAGGTTTGGACAAGGAGAGCTTGATGAAGCTGCTGCACTCACATCTATGGTTGTAAGTATTCTTCATTGTTGTTCTCATTAATACAATCAATGCTTGGCCTGTTTATTTCAAACTTGTACTTTTTCCATATAAGTTTGTCTGCAGTAGATGGATCTATGTTTTAGCTAATCTCAGTAGAGTAGGAAGTCTTTTGTACTTTTGTTTGTTTTGCAGGACCTACCAAGGAGCTCAAGATCAAAGCTCATCCTGGACCTTGCAGGGATAAACGACGTTCATAAGGTACATGCCTTCCTCCTTCTCTTTTTCATCAACTTGATTAGATATAAAAGGAATTCAGTGTCCATGTTAAGCGCCTTCTATCTTAGAGTTAAGGGTCTAGCTCTCAAGAGGAAATCTACCTGTCCGCAGGGAGATTTTCCTACAATATAAATTGGTGACTCCACTGGGGAATAATTGAAGCTTTCAGTTTTGGTTTTCCTCATAGACCTTGTCTTACCGTTCAATCTTTTTAGACCTTGTTCACCTCATATGTCTAATTGAATATGTTGATTGGATCCTTGTTCCATCACATCCATTGTGATTGACAAAGTTTGACTGATTTTTGGTTTTTTTTCGACAATTTTTTGGGTTTTAAGACACCAACGATCCCCTGCCTATGTTGTCAGAGCGCTGGCGCTCCTTGTTGGATTTTCACATAGAGTTATAATGCTCTGGTGCCCCTTACACCAGAGCGCTACCCTTTTTTCTGCAAAAAAAATTATAGGGTTGTGTTTTCTGAAATCCAATCTTTGTTTCTACCCTTTCTCAACTTCTTTGTGCTTCAATACATCTTCCTATTGACCTTTGACACTCTGCTTTATGAGAAATAAGCACTTTGTTGTTCAGTTTTTTGACCTTCTTTCTTATTTTGAGTTTTTTTCTTCTGTTGAGAACATGGAATCAATCCACTTCTTTCTCCTCTCTTATCTGACTGAGTGAAAACTATGGTGAAGGACATCAGAAATCTATGAATCATCTCATTTGGTTCTTTAAGGTCATTTTTCTTAGCATCCTTATTTTGTGTGATTTTTTTTTTCTTTGTTATCTTTTGTTTTATTTTTTCTTTTTGTTTCAATCATAGCAAGAGGGTGTGTTGTTTGTGTGAAATCTGCTTATGCTTGTCCGAATCTCCTTGATCTAAAAGGTTAGTTGGCAGGAGAAGTTTTGCATTGAATTAAACATCACTCGCATACAAACAACAAAGACACATCTTACTGATTGGTTTGCATATTAGAAGGAATTTCTAAAATGTTTTAGCATTACATTGGATTTGATTGAGAACAAATTGATTGAGGACATTCCATATGAGTATTTGATAGTGAAAACACCTCTTTCTCTTTCCCTTAAATAGGCATTCATTGAAAAGAAATGATTGCTTATCATATTTTATGCATGTTTTGGGAATTGAGTCATCGTTCCATCAGTTTCACTTTCATACACCCTTTGAGTAAAGAACAACTGTAAAACGAACGCTAATTAAAAAATTATCCAGAACATTTTTTATTTTTAGGATCTTCCACCAACATTAGACTAGGATTAGCACTTTGGATTAAGCTATGAGTACAACTCTCCAAAGTTTTCAAAACAAACATTAGCATCTTGAGCTAGGGAGAGTCAAATGCAATTGTCTTATAGGTTTTCTGGGATCCCCCTCTCACACAAGGGTTACACACGAAGTCACATTCGGGTGAATTACGAAGATTATCCCTTTGTGGTTCAACTGTTTGTAGTGGTCAGATCGTATATTGGTGGTCACTTGAAGGTATACCCACGATTATGTGTAGAAGCCTCTCAGGTTGATTTCAGACTTATTATCTGGCCCATATGTTTGGATTGAACTGTCGACTGTACCCGCCCAGGGACTAACTGTGAATTGGTGTCTTTAGTTGCCATAATCTTTAGGTACTTACACAAGGTGACGGTGAAGAGAAGTCTCACTATACCTAGAACAGACATTGGTCAAACTCACTGGGGCTCCTTGGAGGGTAAATCCACAATTACTGCGTGGAAGCTTGCACCAAGGTGAAAGTCCGTTAAGTAGGTCACCATTGTAAATATTCTACCATATCCTAGCCCCTTCATGACTTGATCACATGGCATTGGATTTCATCACCAACTAGTACGATCATCGAGAGAAGTTGTGTTTGCTTGGTTGATTTCTAGATTTTATTAGCATATGTTGTTTCTTTTTGTTAGTTGGCCCTATATTTTCAGTGTGTTCTGTTATTCTCCAAAATTGAGCCTGTAGACGATAAAGGTCTTCGTCGATCATGTAGGATGCAAGGGCTACCTCCAGAAGGCTATCAAACCTTACCTCCTGACCCTCCTGAATACAACTACCATGGCGAGGTAGAAAATCAATCTGATGTTGGAAGTGTTATTGCTCCTTCGTTAGACAACTCAGAAGGCGCTTTGGTTATGGTTGAAAATACCACTCCTCACACTACATTTGTGTCGATAACCCCTCTCGAACCACTTTTGATTCGTTTAGACTCCCTTGGGAAAGTCATAGATGAAGAGGTCCCACGATTACCGAAGATAAATTTTACTGAAAAATATATGGGATCCATAGAACCAACCTTTGGTGATGAGTATAGGATTCTTGTTTCTCCTAGCATCACAGTAGATACAAATCCCACCCCTGCTCATTCTGTATGGAGGACTTCATCGAGACGCGATCTCTAAGAGAATTTCGAATCCTTTCGACAAACCTTTCATCCTCATGACCCTCTTGGTCAAACAAGACCATCCGGTCAAACCATGAATCACCCAGTTGATCAGGTCATTAACCATACTGTTACGTCAACACAAGTCCATCCTAATGTTGGACTCATCACCTCTACTCATCTCCAAGGCACTGCAATCTCTACCCCCATTTTTACAATTTTTTACTCTACAGCTCCACACGATCCTGTTGGGACACCTTTTCACCCGAGAATGCAGACCCCTGCTAGCCAAACACAACCGGCTGAAGGGAAACCACCATCTAATGAAACTTTACCTCCTAGAGGACTACTATTCTATGGAGGCCTACCCCTCTCGGTGGACAACCACCTTTTCATGTTCCTCCTAGAGGGAAAACTCTGTTTTCCAGTCATACCCCAGTCGTTAATCCACCGCTGGCAGGGGGGAAACCTTCGTTTGCTGGAAACCCTTCACAATCCTGGGGAGTATCTTCAGGAGGCACTAATATTCAACCCCATGTTGGGGGGAACTCATATCATAACCCACTATGAGGAGTATCAAATCCTATTCGTTTTGGAACATATTACAGACAACCTTATCCGGGCAGCATCCCAAACACCACTTGGAGTTCTCCGGGACAACAATCTTATCCTCCTCATGGGTCTAATGTGTATCAGCCTCCGGGATCTACTCCTTACCATACTCAAGGGAAAAATGTTTATCCTCCTCATGGGCAAGCAAATCACCCGGCCTATAATGCTCAGAACCCACCGGGTTATGCAAATGTTTCTCATCCTTCATTGAATCCTGCTTATCCTGGCCAACAACAACCGTATGTAGGAGGACCTATTAGTTACAACTATCCACCTAACCCAGTTTATGGTCCTACTAGTGTTCCTACGCTGCACCAATATCATCCGAAAATTAACCGACAACTACCTTTCCTTGCGACTCTAGATCTCCCAGACTTGTCTCAGTTAACTAATGATCCTATTTTTCATTCACCAATTTGGCCAGTCATTCCAGCTAAAATTGCTTCTGATATTCTGAAATTTGACAGAAAATCTGGCGAAGATCCAAACAACCATGTGATGAATTTCCATTTGTGGTGTTCATCAAACTCCTTCATGGATGATTCTGTACATTTGCGTCTTTTCCAACGAACACTTACAGGCTCAGCAGCAAAGGGGTATATTGAACTACCACGTGCTTCTTTTCATAATTTCAATTCCCTTACCATGTCTTTCCTCACGCACTTTCAACTACCTATTCACTACGAGACGGGTACCGAACTCTTGACCTCCCTTCTTCAAACTGACTCCGTGCATATCTCTGACCATATTCATGAGTGGAGACGATGATGAAGGATGATCAAGGTAATCATTCCTGACATATTATTGGTGGAATGGTTTACTAAATCACTTTTACCCCCAATTGCTCACGATGTCGCCATGGGTGGTGCGGTCACCGAGGAAGAAGCCATTGCTCAGGCTCAGTACTTAGATTTGGTTTATTCAAAATCTAGTACTTTGTATGATTTTCTTCCGAATGTTTCTCGAGCTAATATTGATCCATCTAAGCCATCATCCTCATCTCATGCAGATGGTGTTATCGGTTCCATCAAAACTCAATCTACTTCCCAATCAAACACACTCTCCTCTACCTTCCCCCAAATTCAGATCTCTGAGGTGAATGTAGTTCAATCTTCCCCTTCACAATAATCCAGAAGTAAGAATAAGACAAAGAATAAATCCAAAAATACCAATAACAATGAACAACCAAAAAATCTAGCTCAAGCACCTGCTACCGAAAAGAAACCACAACGGAAACTGAAATTCCCATGTATCATTTGTGGTGACGATCACTACACTTGAGACTATCCACATTGCAAAGAAGTGGCCAAAATTTTCCAAGGAAATTCACAACTCGCTGTGCTTGCTCATCCTTTTCCATAGTAGCAATCCATGGTTGCTCAAACCCCCTCTCTTGGGGGCAGTTCTAGCCATCCTCATGATGAGACCTTGACGAGTGCACATATTTATATTTTTAATGGGATTAATTTTAACATTCACTCTAAGACATATGACACACCAGGTAACCCTGACAAAGGAAAATACACTAACGATACCAGTACTTTACCGGATCCATCACCGTCCTCTATTAGTCTTCCATCAGTTACTCCTCCATCTGGACCACTTCAGATTGAGAGACCTGTGTTCGAATCTATCTTACGCCCTCCTAAGAGCACTATCTGCAAAGCTACCTTTAATCCTAGATCACGTGCCTCCTAGAAATACAACATTGTTGAAGATTTGGCTCAAGCACCATGTGTTATGCCTGCGTTAGAAGTTCTACAACACTTCCCTAGTCAACATAGAATGCTCTTGGCTGCTATTGGTGTTGTTGATCTTGAGTCATCCAACCATATCATGTTTAACCTGGAAAATTGTGTGTCTCGACTCTCCCACGAACTTGATTTTCAATTTGATGTTGTTGTTCACAATCAACAAATCCACCGAACTATTCTGGATGAGGGAGCCTCAACTTGTGTCATGTCTTTAGCATGTTGGAAAGGTTTAAAATCACCCACAATTAACAAATCCCCAACAATGTTACGCACCTTCAATGGGAGAGGTTTTCATCCCCATGGGCTTTTACAGTCCCTGCCCATCCAATTGGGTGGAAAAACTATTACTGTTGATGTCGAGGTGGTCGATGGTCCCCTTGATTACAACTTATTACTTGGAAGAAGTTGGTTTTATGCTATGACTGTCGTTGCCTTGTCGGTCTTTCAATGTGTACAATTTCCTCATCAAGGCAAAATTGTCACTGTTGATCAGTTGGATTTTTGCACAACCGATGCTTCCACTCCCGCTATTAACAATATTCCTTTCTTGGGAGACCACAAGATCACGTATGAAAGTGTTGGTGTTGGCTTACTAAAAGATTCTAGCCTCATGGGTACCTTCCCTACACCACTTCCACCGACTACACATCATATTGCCACCATTGATATGATTTCGACCGCGGCTTATCAATCTTTGGAATGATCTGACCCTTGGATTGTACCTCATACATTGGAATTCGATGCACTAGGTGACATCGTGCTACTTACTCCAGCCGAAACATCATACATTTCTATCCAATCCGCTTCTCCCTCGTCGTATGACCACCATCTATTGGCACTTGACAGTTCCTCGATGAAATCACGGTTGAGTTCCTTGTCGTTTGCGATCGATTACATTTCCCCAATTTTTCCCTTGGATGAATCTATCATGGAAATGTTGAGCATTGATGAGCTACCTCGAGATGATAACCATCATCAATCCTCTTTTCTCCCCCCTCGTGAAGCAATTAAGGTAGATATACAATCTATCTCCCCTCCTGATGTTGATTTTCTATCATCTCCCATGCCTTCGACTTCCGATGATTTGGATCCGGTAGTTGACATGGTGATTTCTTTAGTAGGGCTATTGGAGCCTAATCTCCTTACCCCTATCGCGGCCCTTGACATGTGTTCCTTCTAGAGTGATTATCTTCCATCCAGTGAAGATCTCTTGGAATCCATGACCGCGTTTTGTCCCTTGACATGGTATCTTTCCAGAGTGTTATTCTCTTGGAAGCCATGATCAAGTAGAGTCCACGAGTATAGTTTTTCTTCTCTGTAGAAAGCTTGTTAAAAAATGAAACACAGGTCTTGAGCATAGTTTATTTCTCTGTAGCAAGCTCGTTAAAAAATGAAACAAAAATGTGGGGATTGAACCCAGAGCCTTGAGCATAGTTCTTTTCTTGTGGAAATATCATTAAAAAATGAAACAGTCACCTCTCCCGTCAAGTCGAATCTTTCACCAGATCTCGTAGATGTCGAGTCGAGTCTTTCAATAGGTCTCGTATTTTCACCTTCATTTCATCCGCCTGTATCCTTTTTCTCCATATAGTAAAGAAATTGGTGACAACCTCAAAGTCGGTGAATGAATTGAAGCTTGGAGGGCATGTCTCCAGCCTTTGATGATCATTCTGGAGTTAAGCCACTAGATTTCAATCTGGGGGAATACCAAGCTTAGTCTTTGTTCTTTATCGCGCTCGTAAATACATGAGAATGCATCTGGGTAAACTTTTATCTCTTTTTCGGACCTGTATGGATACACGAAAAAGGAACCCCCTGGAGTCGTCTTTAAGCTCTTTTTAGACTTTCTAAATATGAAAATATTGTTGAGTGATCTTGCTTCCTTTCCCACTCATTAAAAGGTTTGAAAAGGAGTGATAATTTATCTCTTTTTTGGCCTCGCAAGACTAACATTACAAAAAAGGACAACATTGGAGTCATCTTTAAGTTGTTTTCAGACTCTCTAAATATGAAAAACCACTGATTTTACCTTCTCTGGACTCGTTAAACCATCATACATTGAAGGGCCCATATGAGACTGAACCCTTACTTCTTTCAGTTCATTAAGCAAAGGAAGAGGAACTTACCAAGGTGAGTTATATTGATCATGTGTTACCCTCCTCGAGCTCATTAAATTAAAAAGAGGTACTTGTCTATCTGGATGGGGGAAAAATTGAAGGAAGCAAGCCAAGCAGTTTTTGAGAAAATTACCAGTAACTCTTAGAGTCTCCCTTGAACATGACACTTTTTATTTGCACACATATTAATCCGCTGAACCTTTGGACTAAACCAATCCTATGAGTTTTTCTTACTCCTTTGGGTCACCCGACGAAAGTCATAGTATCCACTGCATCATCATGTTTTGGTCCATGTCATGCTTCTTCTATTGTGCCTCAGTGTTCAAGGGAATTATCCTCCTCGAGAGTCAGCCATCACAAATATCTTGTTTCAATACCCGTGTCAGTCCATGTTCATTTGATCTACCAATTTACATCTCTGTGTCAATTTCGTGTCGTTGATGGGGGATACATTAAGGCCCTCCTACGGCGAGTCTATTCATGTCGACTTCAACACATTATCCAGGAACTAGACTTAGAAACCAATTAGTACCTTGGGACCTGCATGCCTTAATGGTAGGCCTCCTCATTTCCGACAGTGGGCTAACATCATTGACCTCTGATCGGATGATTTCACAGATGTTTGACTTCAGCTCATCTATTCACATTCGTTGGTATGTACTAGAGTACCTTGGGAATCATTGACATCAATGGTGATCTCTCTCGTTCTTGTTAACAGTTCACCTCATTGACCGGTAATCAAGTGGTTTCTGCCATGTTCGACATCAAAACATCTATTTGCATGGTTATATTTGTACTACATCAGGATCAGTAAGAATACCTTGGGTTGAGTCGTCACTTTTGTATGTACTTTTCCCAAGTTGCGACGAAGGTTTATTTGAACATTGACACATATACTGTTACATAGATCCACTTTGTATTGGTCGTGGCTATGTCTTGTCATCTCGTAGATCCACTGTGTATTCTTCGTGGCTACGATCAATTCAAGTCATGAGAATATAGATCCACATTGTATCTTCGGTGGCTATATCTCTTTGTCAATATAATTATGGATCCGCAGTGTATTTATGGCGGCCATACCTTGAGTTTCTCTATCACCCAAGCATAGGTATGCCTGCCTTGGGTTTTAAACATGTCTTAACATTTGTTTGATGGTCGTGTGTAGATTTTGTCAGGTTCTCTGAGTCCATACCCTTTCTTGAAATTCTGCAAAGTATTTCAGTTATCATTTCCCGTCTTCTAACTTCATACTTTGGGGGGCAATCTATTACACATCAAAATTACTCATTATGACAATGGCCTAGTGTCATCGTTATCAATATTGCAAGTGTCGCATGTTTGTCACAAGTGTTGCAAGTGTCAGAAAAAGCATACTGCTATACTATCTATGTCGTGCCTATAACGACATCGGAGGGACACTTGAAACACCTCAAACAATTGATTTGGAAGAAGAGGCATGGGTTAACAAAGTTTATAAACCTTTTGCCACTGGAAAATCCACTCAAAAGGAATTTTTGGAGAGGAGCTCTCCCCTATACACTGACAAGGAGCGTTGGTGCTCTGTGCACCCTTTTAGGGGAGTGCTATAGTGCTCTGGTGCCCCTTTTGGGGGAGCATTTCCTTTTCTGAGCGAGTTTTGACTTGTTGAGGAAAATCAGGAAGAGATCCCTTCAATCTCTGAAGGCAGTTGGATTTGAATCCTTGGTCAAGCCATGATCTTAAGGAAGATCCATAACTAAAGGAGGAGAATCCTCAACTTACCCCAAATATATC
>JASDQU010243342.1:188017-205669 GCA_032191745.1 Picea mariana | reverse complement strand
AAAAATAACCCTTCAAGGTATTCAAAGGCCTGTCTCAGTGAGATGAAAGTCAACCCTTCAAATGAAAAAGTATTGTAGGAAGAGATGTCCTCCATACGCAATGCATGTGTTGGAATCTATTGAGGATGACAAACCAAACATAGAGGACCACCCCATATTAAGAGAGTATAAAGATGTGTTTCCAGAAGAGATATCAGTTCTACCTTCGAGAATGGACATTGACTTCTCCATAGAACTTGCACCAGGAGAAGTGCCAGTGTCTAGGATGCCCTATAGGATGAGTACACTATATCTAGTTGAGCTCAAGATACAGCTAAAGGAGATTATGGACAAAGTCTACATTCGACCCATATTTTCCATATTTGTGAAAAATAAATATGGCAAACTCTGACTGTGCATAGACTATATAAAACTCAAAAAGAAAACCATAAAGAACAAGTATCCCTTACCAAGAATCGATGACTTGTTTGACCAATTAAGGGGTGTTTCCATTTTCTCAAAGGTTGAATTAAGGTCTCGATACCATCAAGTCCAAATCAAGGATGAATACATCCACAAAACAACCTTCAGGACAAGATATGGCCACTATGAATTTGTGGTGGTGCCATTTGAATTAACCAATGCCCCCGCCACTTTTATGTGCTTGATGAATAATGTACTCAACAAATTCCTAGACAAATTTGTATTGGTTTTCATTGATGATATCCTAATATACTCCAAGAATAGAGAGGAGCATGAAGAACATATTAAATTAGTGCTTCAAGTACTAAGAGAGCATCAGCTCTATTCTAAGTTTAGAAAGTGTGACTTTTTCCAGAAGAAAGTCCATTACTTAGGCCATGTTATTTCTGAAGAAGGAGTGGCAGTAGACCCAGAAAAGATCATATATATCATGGAATGGCCTACTCCAAAGGATGTATCTGATATCAGATCCTTTATGGGATTAACAGGATACTATAGAAGGTTCATAAAGGGATTTTACCAGATTGGTTGTGCAATCACTACCCCTTCAGAAAAAGGGGTTTAAATTCACTTGGAACTTAGAATGTGAAGAAATATTTCAAGAACTGAAATACCTTCTAACCCATGCACCTGTGTTGAAGATTGCATACCCTAACAATGACTTCATCATGTGTACAAATGCTTGTAAGGAAGGACTCATAGGATTCCTTATGCAAGAAGAACGTGTAATTTTCTACGAATCCAGAAAATTGAATGAGCATGAAATTAATTACGTGACCCATGATATAGATTTGGATGCCATAGTGCATGCTTTAAAAATGTGGAGGCATTACCTCATGGGTAGGATATTTGTACTTGTGACAGACCATTGTAGGTTGAGGCACCTGTTTGATCAACCAAAGCCCAATGCTAGGAAAACTATAAAATAGGGTGGTTGATGCCCTTAGAAAAAGTGTGAAAATGATTCACCCGGAAGAGGTAAGAACCTGTAGAACGAATTTCAGGGAGAGAGTCAGGAATGCACAAGAAAAATATGCATTTTTCAAAACCGTTACGTCATACCTAAAACAAGAGCCCACAGGGATAAAGTATGAAGGTTATCAGATGCTTGATGAAGGCTTGTTGACTTACAAAAATAGATTGTATATTCCAAGTTGTGATGACTTGAAGAGGTTCATAATGGATTAACTACACAAGATACCATATAATGGTCATGCAGGTTATCATAAAATGATCACGGCCACTAGGAAACAATTCTATTGGCCTGGATTGAAAATGGACATAGCTGACTATCTAGCTAAGTTTCTAGAATGCCAACAAGTTAAGGAAAAACACTGGCACCCAACAGGGTTGTTACAACGTCTACCAATTCCAGATTTAAAATGGGAAACCATCTCCATGGATTTCATCACCGAATTACCAAAATTTGCCAAGCATAATTATGACATCATTGTAGTGGTGGAAAAATTGAGCAAGCCTTCTCACTTCGTTCTGGTCAAGTCAAATTGCAAGGTAATAGATATTTCCAACATATTATGAAGGAGATATTTAGACTGCATGGCATGCATAGGGAGATTATATCTGACAGAGACACAAAATTTACTTCAATCTTTTGGAAGTCCTTAATGGATGGTTTTGAGACTAAATTGTTGTTTAGCACAACCTATCACCCTCAAACAGATGGATAGACGAAAAGAGTGAACCAAATATTAGAAGACATGTTAAGGATGCATGTAATGCATCAACCTAAGAAGTGGGAAGACTACCTACCATTGGTATAATTTTCCTACAACAACGGTTATCAAGAGTCATTGAAGATGAGCCCTTTTGAAGCCCTCTATGTTATAAAGTGCAAGATTCCAATCAACTGGAGTAATCCAGTGGATATAATTACAATCGGACCCAACATGGTGAAAGAAATGGAACAACAAGTGATTTGGATTAAGCAAAATCTAAAAACTGCTCAGGATAGACAAAAGAATTACACCAACAGAAAGAGAAGTCCCATAGAGTTCAAGACAAGAGACCATGTCTATCTCATAATTAGACCCAGGAAGATTTCCCCGAGAATGGGAGCGTGTGCCAAGCTGGCACCCCAGTATTGTGGACCCTTTGAAATCTTAAATAGAGTGGGACCTGTAGCCTATAGGATAGCACTTCCTCCCACAATGATGGCACATAATGTTTTCAATGTTTCATTATTAAAGAAATATGTACATGATTCTAATCATATAATTGACTGGTCTGTGATTCAGGTGGAGCCAGAGGGAGAATTTCTGCCAGAACCTTAATGCATACTAGACAAGAAGGAAACATCACTCAACAATTGAACCATTGCACAGGTCAAGGTGCAATGGAAACACTTTGGCCCAGATGAGGCTACATGGGAAATGGAGGATTCCATGAAACATGCATATCCATTTTTGTTTACTTCTATGTATACAGAGCACATTGACAGATAGAACATCGAGGACAATGTTGCTTTAAGGGGGAGGGGATTTTAACAACAGTGTTTTCCCCAATTTGTAAATATAAATATATTGTCCAAGAGACTATGGCAAACTCAATATGTGTGAATGTTTAATTTGAGGAACCTTTGCATAAATGTCAATGAATGTAATTTTTGTTGTTAATAGAAAATTGATAAGTGTTGCATGACTGTTGAAAGGGTGGTTTTCCAAGATAGACAACAGATGCTATGAAAGATATGGTGAGGAGAACCAGGAATGGTTGATATAACCCCCACCAAACCAACACCTTGCTCGATTTAATTGCTCAGGACCAGAACAATCCTCTGACCCACAAATGAATTACAATCAGGATGGTAGGTGGGAATACCACCTCAAGAGTTAAGGAGGGGATGGGGTAGAGTGCCCATATGTAAGGCTTTCAAACCTCATCACAGACTGCTAATTCGGGACACACACAATATTGTTGAGGAAGGAAAGAAAGGAAGGCATGGTGGGCAGAGGAAGACATGCAAAGAGAAGAAAAGAAGAGAGGTTAATCTCTCAAGTTCGAGGAAGAACTAGAAAACAAGCGTGTTTTGGTCGTAGGATGTGGCTAGCAGGGTTATGATACAAGTTGATAAACGAGGGTGTTGAGTGATTGAGGAAGTACTCAGGAAAGCCTCCTTTCTTGGTATAGAGAAAACCCATTGCCAAGATTCTGTGGGAGGAGAGTAACCTCCGTCCCTAACCCTTGCTAAGCCGGAAGAGATAATTCTCTCTCATAGCATCATGGTCTAGCTCAGGGGTGGCCAGTGGTAAATTCGTTAGGAGTGACTAAGCCTATGGTTGGGTGGAAACAAGTACCCCTTTGAGCAGTTGCATCACTTCTTCTAGTTCTGATAAGTGTTTNTAGCCGGAAGAGATAATTCTCTCTCATAGCATCATGGTCTAGCTCAGGGGTGGCCAGTGGTAAATTCGTTAGGAGTGACTAAGCCTATGGTTGGGTGGAAACAAGTACCCCTTTGAGCAGTTGCATCACTTCTTCTAGTTCTGATAAGTGTTTCCATAATTTGTTTTTTGAAATGGAATAATGAATGAATGCATGTATTTATACATCTAAGAATGGTCTCTATATTGAACGATCAAGTTATGTGTATGCATTTATCTTCTTATGGACTTATGATTTTGATTGATCATATATATGCCCCAGTTTAGCCTTTGAGACGTCTTGGGATGTAAACTTGTAGGAGGGTTGGGTTAGAAAGTATTGCATCAATATGACCTTGTCGGTCTGAAGAGGATATCTCCTATAGAGTCCTTGTTATGCAACCGAGATATCATGCCCAAGTCCTTAACAACCTTATGATGAAGAGATTCATGTTTAACTCACGAGAGTCTAGAACGACCCATATGACCAACACCCAGGAACCCTATGTTAAGCCTAAGGGAGCTAAGTATTTCTTGCTTAATATCTTTGAAAGTCCAGGACTTCGGAGTATTATCGACCCTAATAGTCACAAACCAGCTGAAGGCGACCGTGATTTATGGTCACCTGCAAGGTTGACGGGAATTGGTTGGTTTCCCTAGTTGTTATATGAACCTATCTTACCGACTAAATCGGGATCCAACTCTCTATCACGAAGTAGTGCGAGACATCAATTGAGAATGTTCGGGGGTTCCCTCAGCCATTATATATGCACCAAGGTGACTTCGACAGAGTACCACTTTGGGAGAATGGAGATGCCATAGCATCAAACTCCCCAAACATCGAAGTTACGAAGTAAGGGAGAGTTGTAGATTTGTGGGAGATCGTCAGGAGCCCTGTGTACCATCTGATCATTTAGGAGGAGGGACCTACACACAATACTTTTGTGAAGTCCTGCTTTAGGAGAATGGAGTGGCAGTAAATCCAAAACCCCCAAAGACTGGAGCCGCAAAGTGACAAGGACCATAGATCTAGGGATCCTTCGTGTTCTTTCATAGTCGTTGGATTTACAATGTAGTCAACCCAGCATTGACTGCTTAGAGAGGATAGGGGTGTTGTAATGTCAAATCCCCTGAAGTCCGGAGTCACGAAGTAATGTGGACCATGGATCTAAGGATCCCTCGGGATCCCTCTTAGCCATCGATATATAGGGGATACATGGTGCTAGATCCTTTAGTTCGAAGACTGGGCACTTCGGGAGAAAAGAGGAGTTTGCATCGGAAAACCCCTGAATGCCAAATCCCCGAAGTAACAAGTGTCGTAGATATATGGATCTACATGGCCGGATCTCAATTGTGAGATCTGAAAGGTGTTAGAAGTTTGTCAGTCTAGCGTGACGTGGCAAGTCGATGTCACCAGGGTGATGTGGAACCACGATCAATGTGCCACGTATCAGCTCAATTTTTGTTTTTTGTAGACCCTATATGCTTATTGGAATGTGACACATGTCACCCCTGGCCCTTCTACGTGTCAACCCTTGATATGTACCCTCCTAGCCAAAGTGGTTGGTGAAGTGACTAGAACTCCGGGAGTCCGGGATTTCGAGACTCCGAAGGATTTGGGGTGTAGTATTTTAGAGAGACCAAAAGGCTCGAAGGCCGAAGCCACATGGAGGTATTTTGGGACTCCGAGAGTTTGGGGACTCTGTAATCTGGAGCTAAAGCGCATAGGACGGAAAAGAAGCATTCAACACTGAAGTTTCGAATTGTCGAAGCACTGAAGGGCCGAATCTCTCTATAGTCGGTATGTTAGATGAGTATTGAGTCCATCATTGGCTTAGGTGATGAATGGATGTTCCATGTGAGAGGAGAGAACCTGGTAATAGATTCTCGTGGATGCTACGTGGATCTCAACCAACGAATGCTCGAAGATCCTTCACCTGAGCATGTCTTCCACTCTTGAACTCCGATAGGAGCATGCTGACCACAGTTGGAGATCTCTTGGTGAGAAGAAATACAATATAGACAGAAAAGGAGGATATGATTTAAGAAGGAAGATGAAAATTTGAATTCCCCATCTCTAGGAAAGGTACCCAGGGGTCGAGTGTGTTACAAATATGATACAACTTGAGTGAGCCTAATGATTAACAGTATGTGTTTTCTCTTGAGAGGTCACAAGTTCAAATCTAGAGGGGGTAGGGTAAGTATATATTATTAAATTTTTATAGTAAAATTATAAAAAAGAAATTTCATACACCAATTTTATGTCTGGATTAAAAGTGACCTTATAAAAGTGATACTAGTCTTTATTTCACATACATTCATTTAAACATTGTCAAGGTGGGAGTATCCATTGTTAAGGTATGAAGATTTATTGTATAGTTGGGATTACTTAATTTTGGTTTTGGCCTCACCTTTAGTGACTAATTAGACAGTCTTAGTCTTTAGTCTTGGTCTTGGTTTCTCAAAGTCTTAGTTTTAGTCTTGGTCTCTCCTCTAATGACCAATTACATAATCTAAGTATCACATCAATACCTATATTTCAATTAAATATAAACATAATTAAACAAAGTAACTATATTTTAGTTAAGTATAACCACGATTAAACAAAGTCAATCAAAAAAACTCAACAAACTAGAGTCACTTTGATGTCTCAAATGCCAAATCTTGAAAACCCCCTTAATGTGATGTCTAAAACTTGTGCAAAATCTTGGAGACCTTTGTTAGCTAGATGATGGATGCTTTACATGATACAATTACTCATCTAAATCATAGTATTGGTAATCACATCGAGGCACAATTGAATATGAAGTGAGAGTTTTTTCTACATACATAATTTTGCGATTTGCTCATCGATGTCAATCCCTCGGACCCTCAAATTCAATTAGTTTAATGAAAAATTCCCTTATAGAAGAAGGGAGAATTAGATAAACCATAATGAATACTTCCCTAATAGACGAAGCTACAATGAGATAAACCACAAAGAACATGCAACTAAAGAAATAACTCTTATTGTCAAAGTTCATATGTCAATTAAGTGGGCCACCTACTCCAATCCATTATTACGTTCTATTTATTCCCAAATTTTAGTCCAAATCCATTATTACGTTCTATTTATTCCCAAATTTTTTCCAAGTTTGTTCCTAAGGACGAACTAGTAAATGGATATTAAATCCTCTGACATGGGTTGCATGACGTGTCCAATGGAAATGGAAGGTAGCCGATTATGATACAATGCACATACTAGGGTCCATATATTTCTCTATACACATTATGTCATCTTCAAGATTTGGAGCATTAGATGGGGCAACACATTGCTTTTAAATTATGTGCAGTGTGTTTCACGATTAAATCTTGGATGAACTTGCTTAAACTGACTTGCCTACTTTCCTTCTAGCGAGGACAATTGATAGACATAAGGGTCGTTGAAGTCCACATGCCACCATATATTCTCTCGGAGATGTAGTCCTGACAACAAAATAAGCGAATATCAAAGTTTAAAAGATGGAATGTTGATGTGAGCGATAAGATTCGTTGGTTGGATGTCAATGATTATAACGTAAGTGATGATAGCCCTGACAACAAAATAAGCGAATATTAAAGTTTAAAAGATGGAATGTTGATGTGAGCGATAAGATTCGTTGGTTGGATGACAATGATTATAACTTAAGAGATGCATGCCCGTATCAAAGCTTTTAATTTTAAAATGCTATCTAGTTTTTGTAGTGGGGCATGTGAGCCATATATTATATTCAAAAGTTTTTAATTTTAAAAGACTATCTCGTTTTTGTAGCTGGGCATTTGAGCCATATATTATATTCAAATTTGTTTAATTTTGAACCTGCATAATATCCAACATGGAAACCTTCGTTGTCTTAAGAGTTGACATTGATTAAAATAACATTAATCAGTGTTAAAGAAATTGTGTTAAAATATGTGCAAGTGGTGTTCAATGGATATGAAATGAAAATAAGCATTGAACATACCCTTGAGCGACAATTACATAGCGACAATTAAAAACGTGGACATAAAGTTTTGACTTGAGTTTTTCATAACTATTTCATTTTTTATGTTGAGACAAGCATCTACCATATCCTTCGCCATTCTAAGGGTTTGACTAAGATTCACCTCATAACTAATAATTATTAAGTAATGTAATGGATCCTTCTATGCTAATTCAATTCATGTCATGAACTCAAAAAGTAAAACGTTTAGACAAGTCCAAAAAACTACCCTGGTCTCTTTATTGACATTATAAACCATAATGATGGGCTGATTTGGAAGTACTCAATGTGACCAGAGACCCTACCAAATTAACGTCGATGATTGTTTCCTTAATTTTAAAAGTTCAAATTCCAAAAAATCCCGAGAAAAGGGAGGATAGATCAAACTGATCAATGCCTGCTGTGTGTCTCAATCTTGATTCACGTTGAAGTATAAATATAATACTTCTCCTTTGTCTTCAAACTGGGTAATAGAAGAATTATGCTTCACAAAAACTCCGGAATGGAAAAGTTTGAAGAGGAATTTAACGTACACAAGGAATCTGATAAGGAATCGAGTCACATGAATCATTATTCTCTTTGGGGACCATCACTTTAGAAATCGAAGCTCTCAGATCTCAGTTTTTACGTTTGAAAACTGTAAGAAAATATGTGTACCATGAAGCAACCGATGGAGGTTATAATGGTCAGAAAATTTCAGGGCCTGGAGATGAGAAGGTAAATGTAAATCTGAGAAATCTTAATCCGGTCTTGGGAGGAGCAAGATGGTATTATGCTGATCAGTAGTTGCAGCCACAACCATCTATTAGAATAAAGCTTACTTTAGGAGACTAGATTGGGTTGGTTGAAGATTTGTAGGAGGCTGTTGAGATATCTTCTCAACCACTCTCTCCAAATATGGAATCGGTTAGATCTGAATCCAGCTATATATTTATCTATGTATGTGTGTAAGAGTGCAGTAATACAATCTATTGTTTGTATGTTATTCCTGTTCAATGGATGCTCTTCCAATTTCTAATTCCATCTCCATGCCGAAATTATCCCATAAGAATTCAAAAATGTTGTTAGAATTTTCTTTTTGGATTTGTGTCAAGCAGAAATAGTTGCAGCTGAAAGTAGAGTGCATTCAATTTATTTCGCCTATCTCTTTCATTGGCGTTGTGACCAAGCCTCATTAAGGTAGTTGCATTATCCCCAACCATTAGATAGGAATTAATTAGCTTATGGGCAGTGCCCGACTCGTGATGTTACAGAGATCTCTGGACTTCGTTGTAATCTTGTATTACTCTGGAGTCGATGATCGAAATGCCAATTTATTAGAGGATCCACATTAATTAATGAATATTTCAGTAGATATGCAATTACTGTTATAATTTCTGGATGAACAACAGAAATATGGAGAAGATAACATGTTCGGGATGCTCATAGTTGACACAAATAGATTACACTTAATGTCCATCGTTAGCCTTTGATAAGCATAATTCATTATTAGCTTTCTAGAAGCATAATTTATTGTAGAGTAGGTTAAATTTGTAGTAATCGTTTTTTTTGGATGGGGTAATTTAACCATTTAAATAAGACAAGATTTCTCAACAAAATTTTGTGACATATAAAACTTCGCATGCGAAATTCAAACTAGTCTTTGACTAAGTCTGTAGCTTGAGTTTAAACGTTTTATATTCTTAAGGAATTTTGTGTGTTTTTAAGGAGTTTTATGTGTGTTTTTCATTAGTTTAATGTTCTGCAACTAAACTTTAAAGTTTAAAAAATATAAGAACATGCAAATTCGGTTGCAATTAATGAATATTAAAATAAAGTTAAAAAATCTTATGGCCTTGCCTGCAGGGCCTCCACTTGGTTTGTGATGCAGGAACATTGTCATCAAAGTTCACGTGGAAGACAACTCAGTGCCCTAGCGTGCCTTTTGAAATAATTTTGAATTTTGAAGATGGCATATCATGTAAATCTTTTTGAATGGATTGCAATTAAAGAAGATCTTAATGTAGTTGATTGCAGTACAAATCAGTAATAAAGTTTTAGTAGTTGAAAGCTTTTACTTCGATAGGATAGCTTTAAGGTAGTCGGAGGGAAGGAACTCTATGAGCCCTCTTGTATAAATATGTGTATTATTTCCCAAATGAGGCTGCTGCAATTTAGTTGGAAGCTGTGATTTAGTTGAATACTGATGAATGTTATTGTTGTTGAATCTTATCAGAGTTGTAGCCATGTATATAACATTTGAATAAATATAACAAAGAAGATTGATCCAAAGTGTCTGGTGTTGTTGTTACTGTGTCTATCTGAATGAATGGTAGGATTTTTGATTAATTTATGTTCTTTGTTAATACTTGTTCTCATGTATGCATGGATTACACTGTTGAATGTATGAATCTGTGAGAATTATATAAGTTTCAATTGTTTTTCTTCTATGAGCCTGTGCAAGGAGTGCATAGTATATGTAAGGAGTGCATAGTGTCTGCAAGGTGTGCATTGACAGAGTTTATTTCGACTCAAAATCTCGAAAGATATAACATCAAGTTTTTGTATGCAAGGAGTGCATAAGTGCCCACAAGGTGTGCGTTAACAGAGTCTACTGTGACTTTGAAGCTCGGGAGAGATAATTTGGAGATTTGTATGCAAGGAGTGCATATTGTCTGCAAGGAGTACGTTGACAGAGTATTTTGACTCGGAAGCTCAAGAGGAGTAACTTAAGAGTATTTACAGAAGAACGTAAGAACTGGTGCAGCGTGTGCACAATCGCTCACAAAGAAGCCTAGTCATGGAAGAAGACCTATTGCAAGGCATGCACAGATTCAAATTTCGACTAAGTGTCGAAGAAGCGCTTTGAGGAGTTAGAGGTTTTGAGGAAGAACAAGCTCAGGAGGGAGAGAAGGTGAGAATCCTTCAATAGGGCGGAGCTCTTTAAAATTTCATAAATTAACAAGAAAGATCCATTCAAAAGGAAGCAAGATCGTTTCAGACTGTTAGATCTGAGAGATTTGCATGGAGGTTAGCCGAGGAGTCCTTCAGCACTTCGTGGTTTGTAGGTTTTGAAGAGTTTGAAGAGCGGGGATCACCGAAGTCCTCAAGTTGTGAAGTGATCCTAACCATTGGCTATGAGGATGATACATGGCAACGGATAAGCGAGTTCGGAAGGAATAGCTTCAGAGAAATATCGTAAATATAGTTTTTTGTCGGAGTAAATATCATTTTCTACCGAAGTCACAAAGAGCGGAGTAATCCTAGCGGTTGGTCGCAGCAAGGATACGTGGCAGAGATTCGAAAGCTTCGCATGAAGATTCCTTTGGAGGAAAAGCAAGGTGGAGTAACCAAAACTCCCAAAGCCCGAAATAGAGAAGTCTATTTTTTCTATTCATCGAAGAAGGACATGCGTCCTCATATCGTGTGCTTCGAAAGAAATACATTTCAGGGAAAAGCAAGTGTGGAGGTCGCAAAACACCCGAAGCCCGAATTAGCAAAGCCAGTTGTGACTGGCGATCTAGGAAGGACACGCATCACCACGTTGTGAAATTTGGGGAGATCTAAGGAGGAAGGTGGAGCCGTTGACTAGAACTCATTAAAAGTAGAGTAAAGGAGGGATCTGAACCGTCCATTGGAAAAGGATGTGTGGCACTAGATCCATAGCTTCCGGTACGAAACACTTCCGAAGAAAAGTGTGTTTTAACGTTCGAAAATCTCGAAAGCTGAAGTTTCGTAGTATATCACAATTGTTGGTTGTTGGAGGAGCGTAGACTGTAGATTTTTCCCAAGTGAGTTCGTCGGTTCAGAGTTCGAGGAAAAAGGGGTTAGAAGCACTCAAAATGGCCAAAGCCCGAACTTACGAAGCACCTTAAGGTTTATTCCTAGGTCACAACCCGAGGTCATACGAGAGAAAAATCTAGTAGGAGAAGCTAGCTCCTTCTAGTTTAAGTTTTCCAAGAGCTATAGGAAAAGGGCTCATGGGTTCCATAGGACCTATGCCTAAGGAGTTAAGGGACCTGTGTTAAATTGATTTGGGGGCCAGCAGGGTCCCGAGGAGATAATTCATCTCAATTATTTAAAGATCCTAAACCAAGAGGTCGAGGAGCCCCTGGGAGAGAAGGGGGGTCTACGTCAAGTGGTATCAGAGACTAAATTTTTTCTCTCTATGTGAAGAAAGGGTTAGCACAATGCCGCCTAGAATACGTGAAGAGACACATATAGCAAATCGAGCTATGGAAAGGGAGATGAGAGAAATTCGTGAAAGGTTGGATGCTATGGAGACAACACAAAGGAGAGTACCTGATGTTGGAGACGACACTGGTGCAGAGAGGGAAGAAAGGGAAGTTGAAGAAGCTGGAGGAGAAGATGCTACAGAGGAACACTTGTTGAAAGTGGTTGTCAAGTTGGGAGCTAGAGAAAAGATAGACATCCCGATGTATGAAGGAAATTTAGATACTGAATAATTGTTGGATTGGATAAGATCAATGGACAAGTACTTTGACTATGAAGACGTTGATGAGGAGAAGAAGGTGAATCATAATGTCACTAGATTAAAAGGACATGTAACTCTATGGTGGGATGAACTGCATGATGACAGAAGATGCAAAGTCAAACAAAAGATTAAGAATTGGGACAAATTGGTAGCCAATTTGAAAGCTAAATTCATACCCAAGGATTTTCAGATAAATATGTTTAGGAAGTTGCAAAACCTGAGATAAAAGGGAACGACAGTGAAAGAGTACATAGAGGATTTTTACAAGATGAACATCGGGACTAGACATAGACAAAAGGATGATGAAAAGGTTTCTAGGTATATAAATGGCCTGAGATATGAAATCCAAGATGAAATCAACATGATGACAGTGAGGAAAGTGGAGGATGCTTATCAGATTACGATGAAGGAAGAGGAGAAGTTGGCCAGAAAACAGATCTAGCAAAGCAAAGGAAGGAGTCTAAAAGAAGCTAAGGAAATTGTCCATGATAAGGCACATAAGCCCAAGGTTAAGGCTAAAAAACCACATAGTCACTCAGAAAGAGGAGGAAGTTCCTGAGGGAGATAGTATGGTGGAAGAAATTATTTTCCTTGAGGAAGAGGAAGAGGAGGAGAAGTGAAGTTTTATGCCTATTTAAAGACAAGACACATTTCTTAGAAATACCTCAAGAGAAAGAAGGAAGGAGGAGGTGAAGCTCACATTTTGGAAGAACAGTAGAAGAATGTTGAAGTAGAAGGTGCAGAAGATGGGAAATCTATGATGATGAAGAATGTTCTTTTGAATCCAGAGCCAGAGGTTGAAAAACCAGTGCAGAGGAACAATTTGTTCAGAACTGTTTGCAAGACTAAACATAGAGTATGCAAGGTGATAATTTACAATGGGAGCACTAATAGCTTAATATCCACAGAGGTGGTGGAGAAATTGGAGCTAGAGACAACTACACATCCGAGTCTGTATAGAGTCTCATGGTTGCAGAAAGGACACCAGGTAATGGTAACTAAACAATGCCTAGTTGAATTTAAGATAGGAGAATATAGAGATGATATTTTGTGTGATGTGATTTACATGGATGTATGTCACGTTTTGTTGGGGAAACCATGGAACTATGACATGAATGTCATTCATGATGGGAGAAAAAATACTCATACTTTGGAGAAGAATTGTAGGACACACATGTTACTACAAATAGAGGAAAAGAGAGTAAATGAAGAAGACAACACAAGTATACATCTCATGAGTGGGAATGAACTCTTGAGTGAAGTCAAGAAGGAACAAGAGATGCAATTTGTTGTGGTGAGGAAACCCAAAGTTGTCCTTACAAGTACTTCTATGGATGATCTTCCTGAAGAAGTTCAGGAGTTGTTGGAGAATTTTGTTGACATAGTAGTGGATGAGTTACCTAGCTCATTGCCACCCATCAGGAGTATCAACCATCACATTGATCTAATACCAGGAGAAAGTCTACCAAACAAAGAAACATACAGATTAACACCTCAAGAGAATGAGGAGGTAAAGACAGAAGTCCAGGATTTGATGGACAAGGGTTTGGTCAGAGAAAGCTTGAGTCCATGCGCAGTACCAACTGTGTTAAGTCCGAAAAAGGATGGAGGATGGAGAATATGTACATACTCAAGATCCATAAACAATATCACCATCAGGTACAGATTTCCTTTGTGAAGGATGGATGACTTAATGGATTGTTTGAGTGGAGAAAATTGTTTTTCAAAGATAGATCTGAAGAGTTGATATCACCAGATAAGAATGAGAGAAGGTGATGAGTGGAAAACATCCTTCAAAACAACCAAAGGGTTGTATGAATGGCTTGTTATGCCATTTGGATTAATAAATGCCCCAAGTACTTTTAATAGGTTGATGAATGAGGTATTGAAAGATTTCATTGGTAAGTTTGTGATTTTATATCTAGATGATATACTAGTCTTCAGTAAAACTAAAGAAGAGCATTTGAGACATCTAACATTAGTGATTAGAAGATTACAATAGGAGAAGTTGTTTGTAAATCTGAAGAAATTCTCTTTTATGAAGACAGAACTCATTTACTTGGGTTTTTTTATCTCTTCAAATGAATTGAATATGGATCCAGAGAAGGTGAGAGAAATCAGAGAATGAACATTACCAAAAAACATATTCTAGGTGAGAAGCTTCCATGGATTAGAAAGTTTCTATAGGAAGTTCATTAGAAATTTCAGTGGAATTCATGCACCAATGATGGATATGACGAAGAAGAGACACAAGAATTTTAAGTGGATAGAAGCTGAGAAAAATTTTAGGATATTAAAGGACAAAATAACAAAACAACTGATTCTGGTCTTGCGAGATTTTAGGAAGACATTTCAAGTAAAATGTGATGTTCATGGAGTTGCAATTGGAGTGGTATTGAGCCAAGATAATAGGCCTATTTCATATTTCAGTGAGAAGCTGAATGGCACTAAGAGAAAGTACATCTCAGGAAAGAAAGGTTCCCAAGGAGAACATATAACAAACTTAAGCTGAAGAAGATAGGACCATGCAAGATCCTGAGGAAATTTGGTGCCAATTCTTATAATATAGAGCTTCTAAAAGATGTGGGTATATCTCCCATATTCAACATTTCAGACTTGTATCCTTACAAGGAAAATGACACCAGAGAGTCAGAAGATCAGAAAGAGATTCAGTGGGAGAAGCAGATGCCCGTAGTAGAAAATATGCATATGGAGAAGATCATAGATCACAGGATTGGTGAGAAGACCACGAGAAAGAATTATTTTGAGTATTTGGTAAAGTGGAAAGGACACCCAATAGAAGATGCCATTTGGGTAAATGAAGCAAGATCGTTCTAGACTGTCAGATCTAGGAGAGTTGCATGAAGGTTAGCTGGGGAGCCCTTTGCCACTTCGTGGTTCAGAGGTTTTGAAGAGTTTGAACAATGAAGATCACCGAAGTCATAAAGCCACGATGTAATCCTAACCGTTGGCTGCGAGGAGGATATGTGGCAATGTATAATCAAGTTCAGAAGGAATAGCTTCGGAGAAGTTGCATGGATTAAATATCATTTTTTGCCGAAGTCACGAAGACTGAAGTAATCCTAGCCATTGGTCGTAGTGAGGATACATGGTAGAGATCCATAAGATTCAGAGGAAAAGCAAGGTGGATTAACCAAAATTCTTGAAGCTTGAAATAGTGAAGTCTATTTTGGTCGTAGATCGGAGAATGACACATGTCGTCAGATCGTATTCTTCGAAGGAAAGGAATTTTGGGGAAAAACGAGCGTGGAGGTCGCAAAACTCCCGAAGTAGTGAAGCCATTTATGACCGTCGATCTGGAAAGACACGCATCACCAGATCGTGAACTTCAGGGAAAGCTAAGGAGGAAGGTGGATTCGTTGACCAGGAGTCGTCTGAAGTGGAGTAAAGGAGGGATCTGAACCGTCCATTGGAAAAGGATGTGTGGCACTAGATCCATAGCTTCAGGTACGAAAAACTTTGGAAGAAAAGTGTGTTGTAACACTCGAAACTCTCGAATGCTGAAGTTCCATAGTAGATCACAGTTGTTGGTTGTTGAAGGAATGTGAACTGTAGATTTGGCCTAGGTGAGTTCGTCAGTTCAGAGTTCGAGGAAAAAGGGGTTAGATGTAGTCAAAAAAGTCGAACCCGAAATTTTGAAGCACCAACAGTTTTATCCCCAGGTCACATCCTGAGGTCATATGAGAGAAGAATCTAGTCAAAGGAGCTAGCGCTCGCCAGTTTAAATTTTCCAAGAGCGTCAGGAAAACGGCCCGCAGGTTCCATAGGACCTACGCCTAAGGATTTAAGGGGACTGTGTTAAATCGATTTGGGGGCCACCAGGGTCTTGAGGAGCTAAGTCAACTCAAGTATTTAAAGATCCTAGACCGTGAGTTTGATCAACCCCTAGGAGAGAAGGGGGGTCTACGTCAGTTTTCATGCGGATTGCATGGGCTTACACCTAGTTTTCATGAAGGACAATTGAAACCTTGGTTCCATTTATGTTTATTCTTCACCACTACTATTGTTGTTGAACATAAATACTAAAAATCTCTCCTATATGACACCCCTTTCTTAATTTCCATTGTGTTTATTATGTTAGTTGGCAAGGGGAATGAGCCCAGAGAGGGGCTTGGGAAGAGGATTCAACAATGGAGACGTTATGCAGAGAGGGAAGGAGGCATTGAGATTGAGCTAAGAATCAATACATGATGCATGGAAGCAGTGGCGATAGTCAGGTATTAAACACAATACTTTCTTATATATATACTCTCCTAAGAAAATAGAACACCATGTGTCTTGACAAGTACAAGGAAGGTTCTGGTGTCTACGAGTCTATTGTCTTCTGTTCTAGACCAGGCCCTCCTCCCATACATGGAGAGTTCAAGAGGCATGCACAAGAGCTCGTAAAGTGGTGTGCACCCTTACTGGAAAGTGCAGTTGGGAATAAGAGATGACATGACTGCCAACAATAGTGCAATAAACGCCAACATGCCTTCTCCATTAGAGTCATTCAATTCACTCATATCCAAATTCCGAGGTGTTGGGATTTCTGCTCAAGATCTTGTAGTGCTTTCAGGTATAATTAACACCTTGGAATTAAGACCTTGGTATAATTAACTCATTCAACAAAATAACTTTTTTCATTCCACACCTAGAAGTGTTGAAGATCTCCAGTCTTACATGTAGAGAAATGAACATATATTACTTGTACCTTACAGGGGCTCACACCATTGTCCCCACTATGCCACTTTTAGCTCACGCCTCTTCAAGTTCATCCAAAATCTGCAAATCTTGTGTCCATATGGAAACATTGATGCAAATACACTGGCGCCACTTGAGACTATGACCAAAGACTCGTTCGATAATGCGTATTTCAAAAATCTTCAGAACAATATGGGGCTTATGCAATCGGATCAAGTTCTCTTCTCCAGGACAAATGTGTCAACTGCCATTTTTGTAAATTACTACAACTTTCCCTATGCCTTCTCCAGAGAATAACCACTGAGCATTCTAACCAGTATCATATCAACATAGCAGTAGCCTGGTCTGGCTAGCAACTTCATTTATCAAGAAACAAGTAGTAGGGCAGACATTAGTGGTAGTTTATAAATAACTCCATCAATATTCGGTCTGGCTAGCAGCTTCATCTATCAAGCAACACGTAGGTAGCAGGGGCAAACAATAGTGATATTTTAGAAGTAATGTCATTGACAATGAAAAGGGGTAATGTATCTTCACTCGAAAGCACGTAGTAGAAAGAATAAGATTATGTGTTCGACGAGAGAATGATGTAAAAACAATCTTCCAAGACTTCAACAAGCCTAAACAACCAATC
>JASDQU010243342.1:113208-131703 GCA_032191745.1 Picea mariana | reverse complement strand
TAAGTTCTGTACTTCTTCATACATTTGAATATACTATTCTCTTCTCTCTGCATTTCTCTGTGCTTCACAATTTATCACATATGTGATGCAACCAGATGTCGACTTCAACCCCGCAAACTCTGATATTTCAATTCTCTACAATGCCCATAAGATTGTTACAGCACACAAATATAAATTCCAGGCCTTGCCCTGGCACATAAACTGGAATTGAACCTTTTATTGTATTAAAAGTGAAAATATATAAACTCTATGAATGCGAAACAAACAAACAAATATATAAACTCTATGAATGTGGATGAAGCGAGAGCCATTCTTCTCCTCCTGTGCTAGGACGACGTTAAGTATTTGATCAGAGATTGATGTCGATAATACCTTGCAATTTGGCTAGTGAATGATCTCTATATATATGCACAGGGAATTTGTCTTATTCTATGTGCTTACTTTTGTCACGTCGAGGTTATCTTTGTATGGAGCTAATCGACAATATTCCCTCCTAATTTCTCCGATTTTCCCAAGCGGACAGTCTGTAAAGTAAAAGTGTGCTTTTATCCTCAAGATCGGGCAGAATTGTGTGCAGGATAAAACAATTTAGGACATTTCTGTGATTTTTCCACGGAACCGTCAAAGAAAAGTTGTCATCATCCTTAAATAAATTATTCTCAAGAAGATAATGAATGCTATTTTCTCTTATTTTCTCTAGTTTTTCCACAGTGCCGTGCTTTCGTTTATCCCTAGGATATTAAAGTTTGGACCAACACATTAAAGTAAAAGTGTGATACAATTTATCTATGCAACTACCATAATTGATAATATTCTCTCATAAGTGATGTCTCACTGCCTAATGCAAAGGCGCTAAACATAAATTTTGAAAAAAATTATATAGGTGGTGAGATAAACTTTAAAGAAGAAAATATTTTTGTATAGATAATATTTTATCTTAAATATAAATAAAAATAGCCCTTAAATCTCTGTAAATATGAACTCATCTTAATAATGAGATATTTATATAATTAGAATAAGAGATTCACATGGTTTAAAGGATAGAGTTTTATTACAATGATGGTGGTTAGGGTGAATTCCAAAGTGGATTTGGTTGAGGCGAACGCCCATGCGGAGATGCTAAGATTAACTTTAAAGAAAAATGTATCTTTGTAACGAAGGTAATCCATAATAATCTCTCATTTTCCCAGCATTCTTGATAATTTGTACAAATTTTTCAAGCATCCTTTATAATTGCTGCAAGATTTTTCTTTAARAATTAGTGTCATGATATAAATAGAAATAAAGAGAAGTCTTAAATCTCTTCAAATATGAACTTAAAAAGTTTTGAATACTCATCTAAAATTCGAAAATTAATAATGAGATATTTAAAATAATTGAAGAGATTTCCAAGATTTATTATAATTGATTGGGATTGAATTATTATATTATTTGTCATTTATCTCAATGTTTTTAGAGTGAAAAAAAATGGAGGAATAAACTTGCATGGATGGCAGGTCCAAGTTTTGAAAATTGAGGTTCCAATCCTTTGGGTCCTTTTTGAAACATCAAATGACATTTTTTAGGGTTAAAACTCTTCCATAAATAGAGAAGTGAGGAGCAACCATTGCACAGTCTTAAACTAAATAATAAATTGTATTGTTCACAAATGGAGAGGTTGAGAGAATTTCTCAACAATCTCCTACAAAACCTCAAACCAATCCCAAACTTAGTACATAGCACTAATGTGAGCATTATCTCTAACACCCCCTTTAATGCTTACATTCAAAAAACTTACAATACTGAAATCATGATTACAAAATTTGTCATATGTCTTTGTCTGACTAATCCTCATACAGAGTTACACCCATCTCTAAATTTCATAGACACGCTTCAATAATTTTACAAACAAACAAATAGTGCTTACATTAATTTAAAAATATATGCAACATTTGAACTCCACAGGATATTCAATTCCGCACAACAAACCCTATAATAGCACAAATATTAAACGACAACCTCAAATATCATTGTCAATTCTCGTCCACTTTTTTTTCTGATGTGAAGAGGACAAGAAAATGTCCCTATCAAATTATTGTGTTTAAATGTTTTGAGACATTTGCAGATGCCTTAAAATATTCTTTCATGCAAGAAAATATGCAGTTTAGAGAGTGACCGAAAGAAGAATTTCCTAATGGTGACTCCTTCTACTAAGTCTGTATCAAGGATCCGAACATTTTGCAGTGCGATCTTCTCTTCCAACACAGAATCCACTTTTATCTCTGTGCAGGGACTAGTTCCCTCTCAGTGGAAACATGCATCAGGTAGAAATGGCATTCCCAGTGGCGACTCCATCAATGTTTTCCCTTCTCTCACACAAGCTGCAATAGATCTCTTGAAATAAAAACAGAAGGGCAACACAATGATTTTATTGCACAATGATCTCCTCCAAGGAGTCTCCTTAGGCGGGGGCTCTAAAACATAAACAACAAAAAACAACACACAAGAATCCACTCGCTCAAAACACACTCCCACACATATGTACAGAGAATCACCTCCAATGGCTATCACATTTTGCTTGACACTCCCTTGAGGGATTAAGCCCAGCTGATACCAAAATAAAGAACTGAGGAGAAACCATTGCATAGTATTAAACGAAATAATAAATTGTATTGTTCACAAATGGAAAGGTTGAGAGAATATCTCAACAATCTCCTACAAAACCTCAAACCAATGCCAAACTTAGTACATAGCACTAATGTGAGTATTATCTCTAACACCCCCCTTTAATGCTTACATTCAAAAAACTTACAATATTGAAATCATGATTACAAAATTTGTCATATGTCTTTGTCTGACTGATCCTCATACGCAACTACACCCATCTTTGAATTTCATAGACACGCTCTTTCTCTCCCATCATCTTCAAGCTACCACTTCATACATCACGCATAAAACTTCTTCCAACCATCTTTGATTTTTTTTGTACAACCGACGCTTCTAGACTTCCCGAAGGACAATCTCAATACTGAATTATCCTATGAGTACACTACCATCTATTGAATTCCCTCGAAGAACAAATTTCAACAATTATATAGGACATTCATCTAATTACTGGATATTTTCAGCAGTCAGTCATACAATTGACCTTCTTAAACACACATAAAACAATACACACATGTAGGTGTTGATCTTGAAGCCTTAAAAACAATAAGATCCACTAGCATATAGTAGAACATAGATATAACAGAATTAGCAATATGTTCTTTCGGCACCGAAGAACTCCAAGAACTACTAATTTTAAATTACATTACTCTGGTCTTGATTGGTTCTGCTTCAATAACTTTACAAACAAACAAATGATGCTTACATTAATTTAAAAATATATGCAACATTTGAACTCCACAGAATATTCAATTCCGCACAACAAACCCTATAATAGCACAAATATTAAACGACAACCTCAAATATCATTGTCGATTCTTGTCCACTTTTTTTTCTGATGTGCAGAGGACAAAAAAATGTCCCTATCAAATTATTGAGTGTAAATGTTTTGAGACATTTGCAGTTGCCTTAAAATATTATTTCATGCAAGAAAATATGCAGTTTAGAGAGTGACCGAAAGAAGAATTTCCTAATGGCGGCTCCTTCTACTAAGTCTGTATCAACAATCCAGACATTTTGCAGTGTGATCTTCTCTTCCAACACACAATCCGCTTTTATCTCTACACAGGGACTAGCTCCCTCTCTGTGGAAACATGCATCAGGTAGAAATGTCATTCCCAGTGGCGAATCCATCAATGTTTGGCCTTCTCTCACACAAACTGAAATAGATCTCTTGAAATAAAAACAGAAGAGCAACACGATGCTTTTATTGCACAGCGATCTCCTCCAAGCAGTCTCCTTAGGCGGTGGATCTAAAACATAAACAATAAAAAATAACACACAGAAATGCATTTGCTCAAAATACACTCCCACACATATGTACAAAGAATCACCTCCAATGGCTATCACATTTTTCTGAGCATTCCCTTGAGGGATTAATCCTAGCCAAGCTATGATACCAAAATAAAGAACTGAGGAGCAACCATTGCACAGTCTTAAATGAAATAATAAATTGTATTGTTCACAAATGGAGAGATTGAGAGAATATCTCAACAATCTCCTACAAAAACTCAAAACAATCTCAAAATTAGTACATAGCACTAATGTGAGAATTATCTATAACACCCATCACATCCAGGACCTTGTGAACCAATTCTATACATCAAGACCTTTCCAACGGTGCAAAAATCACGTCAATATGATATCATATGCAAAAGTTATGCATTCTACAAGTTGACCTACCGTGTTGACCACCATGGTACGAGAGGATGCCTCGTCATCCCTCGTTACTTAGGCATGTGGCTTGTTACTCAAGAATATGGGGCTAACCATGTATGTAATTTCAATAAGATTCTAGAAGTTTCAAAACCCTATCACAATTGATGATTGAGCAAGTAAAACAACCTACCTCTAGATGGATATCGAGCTATGTTAAATACTGAGCCACTAAGAGGAGAAGGTATTACATTCTATGATATTGTATTTTGTTCCATAGGGGAGAAGGAAATTAGAGACCATAATAGAGGGGGTTAATTTTCTATAGCATTCGAACAAACCATATGTCTCAATTAACTCCATAGAGAGTGTCTTCTCCTCTGTACTTGCATTATTTCCATAACATAGAAAAGATAACAGAGCAACCTCACCTTCTAGTTGAGTTTTCTCTCATAAGGGTCTCCCAAAAATAATCCTTGTGTTATTTTGTGGATGATGTGTGATTGTAAATTAATGTCCTCTACTTTTTTCATTTGATCTATTTCATGCATAAGTAGAAAATCAATAACTAAATGTTTTGGAACTAAAGAAATTTAACCTTCATAGTGTATATTTTAGTTTTATTTATCATATATGTTGTGATGAAATGTTCCATTGGAATATCCACGACAATTTACAAATCATATTGGCATCAGAGCATGTTTTCTTTTGGGTATTTACTGGAAGTTGCAAGATCCAGGAATTGGCTTAAAGGGAAACCGCAAAAACCATATCCATGGAAGATGAGTCTATTCATAAAAACCCTCAAGATTTAGTAAAATATATATTTGATAGGTTGGAAACACAGGTCCCTAATATCAACCACAATATGAACCTCCTCATGGTGTCTCTAGTAAGAAATCTAGGACCGTTTGAAGATGATGGGGGATATAACTCAAAGATCAGATTAGAGGGGAAATTGGGAGATTAGGAAGACCTATCAAAGGAGTCACGAAAAGAACCCAAGAAAGAACAATCAAGTTTGAGTGTTGTTAACCCTTCACAGTCCATATTCATGATCTATAAATGGAAGGCTCATAGCCCAACCACCTCCTCAACATGGATCCCAAAGTAAATAATATTATATGTGTAGATTTGAACCTCTTACAATATTTTACTGCAAATAGATTTCCAATAAAAGAACAAAAAAGATACAATGGAAAACACACACATTACACAGAGCTTTTTCCCTGAAAATCCAAACTAGAAAATCCAACATCTTATATATTCATTCATAGTCATACATTGTTTACAATACAATATACACATAGGATCCAACGACATTCAAAACCCTAACACAATGACCTGGACCAGTCAACAACCCTAATTCCTTAACCAGAAATAGAAAACCATTGGAATAAACCATGTGCCAAAAAAATGCCCAACAATGGACATGAAAATCAAGGAGATACAAAAATAAAGGAGACACAAAAATCAAGGAAAAAATGTGACACATTTCCTGAGGAAAAAACATTCTCGGGGACGTTGCTCCCAACCTCCCTGATGCAACATAGTAGACACTAGAGCTAGTCGTGCAAAAAATATAACACATACCCAACATTCACCCACTGGTTGTTTTCTTTTCATATAGGGGGTTACATGGTTACATAATCAACAATCCAAGGCAACAATGCCCTTGGATCGTCTACACCAAGAGAAATTCTCAGTGCTCATAGATTTTGTTAATGAATCTGCAACATTCTTCAAAGTGTCCATCTTCATCAGCCACACTTTCTTTTTTTCAGCCATGTCTCTCACAAAGTGATATTGAATATCATTATGCTTTGTCTTTGAATGATAAGTCAGGTCCTTCGCCAGAAAAAATGCACTCTGACTGTCATAATCTATCCTTGTAGCTTGTTGTACCAACCCAATACCTGAACACAATATTTGCAACTTCCTTACTTGCATGAGTGGTTTCCATGTATTCATCTTCTGTAGTTGAAAGTCCCACAACAACCTATTTTTTGCTCATCCAATTGATTTTTCCTCTAAATAGGTTAAACACATACCTTCTTGTAGATCTCTTACGATCCAGATCTCCAGCCCAATATTTCTCCACAAATCCATGTATGCCAACACTTTGTCCAATCCTAGTATTCCTTGGTAGAACAATCCATAGCTAGCAGTGCCATGCAAATACCTGAAAAATCCTTTTTATTGTTGTCTAGTGCTCCTTCCCTAGTTTTGACATATACTTGCTCAAAACTCCCACTACATGTGCAATATTCGGTCTACTGCATACCATTGCATACATCAAACTGCCAACTACACTCACATATGGAACACAAAACATGACCTTCTCTTCTTTCTATTTCTTGGGACACTAATCCGAAGATAACTTTACACCAACAGGAATAGGGACCTTAACCGGTTTACATTCTTGCATATTAAACCTCTGCAATATTGTCTCAACATGTTTTCTGTAATTTAACTAGAGTTTCCTCTTTTTTACGATCTCTTTTAATTTCCATGGCCAAAATGAAATTTGAAGCACTGAGGTCCTTCATGTCAAATTTAGAGGACAACTAAGTTTTCACATCTCGGATAATCTCCTTGTTGTTTCCTATCAGCAACATGTCATCCACATACAAGACCAAATAAATCAAATTATCACCAATTAATTTAAAATACACACAGTCATCCTCTTTTCTTCTTGTGAAGCCAAATTCCATCATATAAGTATCAAATTTTTGATACCACATCCTTGGTGGTTATTTTAAATCATACAGTGTTTTTTTCATCTTGCATAGCAACTGCTTCTTTCCCTTCACAACAAAGCCTTATGGCTTCTTCATATAGATTTGTTCTTCCAAATCCCCATGTAGGAATCGTGTCTTCACATCCATCTATTCTACTTCAACATAAACTACAACAACAATAGATAACAGAAATCGTATAGAATTTGTCTTGGCAAAAAAAGAAAAATCTCATCAAAATCAAATTCCCTCAACCTATGAATAACCCTTTGCCTCTAATCAATATTTGTATTTGTCCACTTTTCTTTCTTCATTCAACTTCTTTTTAAATACCCATTTTCTACCAATGAGATTTTTTCTGGTCGGAAACTCCACTAGATCCCAAGCCTCATTCTTATCCAAGGATGTCATTTCTTCATCCATGGCCTTTTTCTAGAGCTTTCCATACTTTGAATCCATTGCCTCCTTGATAGTTCTAGGATCATCATTATTAATAGACTAAGAAGAAATGTTATGAGGAAAATATCTCTATGGCATGGGTAAGCCACAATAGATGGAATGACACGCAGAAATAAACTATAATATCAACTTTGCTATATAAATAAAAATGCTAACAAGACAATATGAAGAACCTACCTCATCTATATGTTCGATGAAGACCACCCTTGAGCACATAACTCAAAGCTTTATACCTGCAACTTGTCCTTAACAACCAAGATACACAAGAATACAAATAATATATAATGTTAGCACATAAAATAACATAATAGATTAACATACATGACAAATACATTCATAGAATAATAATTCAATTATTTGCAAGATATCAATTGGATAATAAAAGAGTATTTCTATTAAAATAATCATGAGAAGTGTATAGGTGAAAAACTTATGTGTGGGTACATCTTGGAACCAAGAAACTAACTATGTTCCAGTTGGGCCTCCACCACTTCAATCCTCTATCAAAGTCAAGTTCATATAAAGGAGACACCGAGGTTCTCCATCAAAGAAGGAAGATCTTGGGGGTTGAACAATGAGCTCATACTTTACACGATAAAGGGATGTAGACTCAATGTGAAGTGAAAAATTCGCCAGAGTATCTTTTCTATCAAAAGTTGAATTCTCTCTTCTTCCATGACTTAGATATAGATCAATTTATAGCTTTCAAATGGAATTGAAGGGATGATTTGGAACGTTTCCAGTAAATGGAAGGTCAAGGATCGTGGATCTCATGATGTGACATGGAAAGCCGACACAATTTTTAATTTTGAGCACCAATCTCGATGTACGTGGGATGTAGTGGAGAAACCTACATATATGCTTGTTTTCTAACTAGTATGACACGTATATGTGAAAAAATGTGTTTTTTTGGCTCTAGAATGTGAGAAGGGGACTTCAAGTCTACATAGGGAAATGAAAATCCCAGCCAAGAAAGTTGCATGGGGTGAGGCAAAATTAGCTATAACAATCTTGGATCGTGCATAATATTTTTTAGAGAATCATAACCACAACTCACATGGAAATGATATTGTACTAACCACTAGAGAAAAAGTCATAAATAAGAACTTTAGTGATGTTGGAATGTGAGTAGCTAGTGTTCAATGTTTTTTTTGTCATTGAGGCATTGGTCTACTGAAAATATTATTCATGAGATATTCAATACATATTGTGGCATCCATTTTTGAGCTACAAAGGCACATTGTTACTGTATGAATATTTAAGCACTAGAATTTAGGGGTTTGTTATAAAAAATATATGCATCTAAATTTTACACTTTGCAAAGTGAGTGGAATGAATACCAATCCATTTGTATGGAATCTCACCAAACAACAAGTTGAGCTAACTTGGTGCCCAAAGATATTTAAAGATAATAAACAAATATTATGTTTTACTCAAATTTTTACTTGTTGTTTTATCATAGTTGTTTCTATTTACATTTGAATGAATATAACAGAGAAAAATTGATAGGTGACTAGATAAAGAAGAGGAGGATGTGTTAAATGCTAAAAATATTGGAAATTTTTTTCATTTTTCTAAGTTACCCACTACCCCACCCACCATATTATTGGAGTTCATTTTTCAATATTTTGATCTTCCTTATCTTCCCTTATGCCCACATGATCTTCTAGCTTCTCATAAAATTTGATCTACTCCAAAAAGAGGTCAATGTTTTTCTCAGGAGTGGCCATAACTAAGACCATACTTTTTAAAATGTCGTCTACTTGAGATTCATCCCTTGTAAAGTGAAACACCCCTCCATCAATAGGTCCTCCCCTATGCTCATCTTCCACATCTTAGGTCGGTGTTTGTTTCTTAATCCTTATTGTGTTGATCTTGGGATCCACAAGGTGCAACTCTCCCTCCAATTTAGATAGTTCTTGAGCTTAGTAAGCATATATGTTAGTCAAACCACACAAATTCCTAAAGAAAACTACTATGATATGAATATTATCTTCAAACATCATTTAATATTGGTTTTCCATAATGGATCTTATACTTACAACTACTATAGTGAACCTATGCTCAATTTCACAACTATTCTTTTTGTATTTTTATATATTTAACAAAAAATTAAATACACCATATGGATACTTTAACTATTGCAAAATAGGAATGGAACTACAAATATAAAGACACAATGTAACACCATAGACATAATATTTACCCTAGGAAACTCAATGTAGGAAAACCTAGCAAGAAGTGGAGAACTATGCATTTCTTCTTAATCAATGTAGAGTACAATGGAAAAAATAGACAAGAAGATTATAAATCCCATTGGGAAGTTGTGGGACACTATGGTCTATTACAATCCCCTATCGAATTCTCTTTCACCTATGCTTTGCTATCTCTCTACTCCTCTTAGTGATTAATCTTTTATGGAACATTAAAAGTATACAATAAGAGATGAACCCCTTTTCCTCATTTTATCTAGGTATTTAACTTCTTTCCTTGGTCATTAGCCTTAGGATTTTTTATTCTCTAATTCTTCTAGCAGATTTTAGTCGATTCTCATATATTACTAACTACACGTGGGTTCCACTTGGACTCGTGATGTATAATTGGCCAGTTACTTTTCAAGGGCATAACTTTTTCATACAAACTTCATTTGAGGAAAATAAACCACCATTTGAAATATTTTGTCCCATAAAATGCACTAAGAACCTCCCATAAAAAAATTATTAAGGCTAGAGACCCCTTGGAGAAGGATTGCAACACAAATACCTGAATACTCTTTTGATAGTTGTCCATTGTTCCTTCCTAGGTGTCAACATGTATCTTCTCAACACTCCCATTGCATGGGAAATGTCTATTCAAGTGCAGACCATTACATAAATTAGACTACCAACAACACTTCCATAAGGAAAACATTCTATGTCCTCTATTTCCTCTTGTGTCCTTGGACACTTTTCATCAGTTAGCCTTTTTCCCATAGGAATTGACACCTTCATAGGTTTTCAATCTTGCATTTTGAAACGTTTCAAAATTGTTTCAATATACTTTGTCTAATTCAACTAGATCATTCTAGCTGCTCGATCTATCTTAATCTCCATTCCCAGAATGAAGTTCACTACACCGAGATATTTCATGTCGAACTTGGAGGATAACTACTTCAACACCTCCTTTATTGTGTTCATGTTCTTTCCAATCAGTAACCTATCATTTACATACAATGATACATATATGAAACTCCCACCTTATTCTTTGGAATATATGCAATGATTAACTTTGTTTCCCACAAACCCTAAACTAAGGATTTATGTGTCGAAATTTTGGTACCACATCCTTTGTGATTGCTTTAGACCATAAAGGGATCTTTTTAGCTTCCACACCAAATATTTCTTTCCCTTTACTACAAATCCTTCATGTTGTTTCATGTAGATTTCCTGTTCCAGGTCCCCATGTATGAACGTTGTCTTCACATCCACCTTTTCTATTTCTAGATTAAATGCTACAATTAGAGACAATAGTACTCTAACCAAATTTAATTTTATGATAGAGGAAAAAATATCACCGAAGTTGACTCCTTCGACTTGGGAATATCCTTTCGCTACTAGTCGAGCTTTGAATTTCTCGACTTGATCTGTTTTGTTCATCTTCTTCTTGAATAACCATTTTCTACCAAAAATATTTCTTTCACTAGGTAATTTGACTAGGTCCCATGTCTCATTCTTGTGCAAGGATTCCATCTCTTCGACCATGGCGTCCTTCTAGAATTTTCTCTTTGCTGAGTCGACTGCCTCACCAACCAACTTGGGCTCATCTTCGATGTCATTTAACACAAATGTGGAATGGAAGTCAGGTGGACTATACCTTTCGACTGGTTTTCTTACTCATTTTGACCTCCTGAAAATCGAGGTTGGTTCTTCCATATCTTATTATGATTATGTCGACTCATTTGAATCATCTTCTTTGTTCCTCAATTCAAACTGCACCTTCCTTGGATTATTCTTGGTCTGAACAATTTCTTCAGGTTTGTACTTACTTACAACTTCTATGAATGCCACATCTCAGATGTACATTTTTTTCCTTGATACATGATCCCAGAGCTTATATCCTTTCATTCTTTATTTGTATCCAATGAAAATACACTTAACTACCTTATTGTCTAGCTTGCTCCTCTTTTCCTTGGGAACATGCCCAAATGCATCACAATTGAATAATTTGAGATGTGAACTTGAAGGTTTCTTACCCAACCATAACTCATGTGGAGTCATGTCGACTAACACCGATGAAGGAGACATATTCAATAGATAATTTGCAGTGTTGACTACCTCCATCTAGAATTCTTGTGTGAGCCTAGCACTACTGACCATGCTCCTTGCCTTGTCCATTAATTTTTTTCTCATTTTCTCAAAAAGTCCATTTTGTTGTGGGGTATATGGTGCGGTATTTTGGCGTTTTATGCCACACTACTTGAAAAACTGATCAAATTATTTTTCAAAGAATTTACCACCATTTCCAGTTCTCAACACCTTAATATTCTTATTTGTCTGGTTTTCTACAAGAGATTTAAACTCCTTGAATTTCTCGAAAACCTCATGTCTTCTTGGAAAAATAATCTATGAAGGAGACATAATACATGGATCCACCAAGTGAAGGCACTGAAATAAGGCCAAACACATCACTATGAACCAACTCTAGAATCCCATTTTCCCTTTTAGCTCCAGATGGAAACCTCATCTGACTTTGTTTTTCATATATACAATGTTCACAAAAGTTCACTTCTAAATTAAATTCAAGAAAGTCTTCGACCATACCTTTATTATGCATAGCTCGAAATCCTTTTTATTTTATGTGTCCCATCCTTTTGTGCCATGGAATGGTCGGGTCAACTTTATGATGATTTATCGAGTCAGTTTGAATCAACTCAGCCCGACTCGAGTCGAGTTGAGTCGAAGTCGAGTCAACTTCAGGAACAACGATGTTATTGCATCTAGTCGAGTCAACACTCCCTAGTAACTTGTATAGGGTTCCAATCCAAACTCCTTTCATTAAGACCATCACACCTCTGACCATATTCTACGAATCCTTCTGAAATAGAGTGTGCACCCCTGTATTACTCATCTTGCTAATAGATATTAGGTTTCTTTCCAAACCTAGAATGTGTAGCACACCTAGAAGGGTTCTACTCCCATCTTGCAGTATCAATCAAACTCTTCCTCGTCTGACAATTTTGGTTGTCGATTCGTCCCCCAAGAACTCTTATCCTCCTTCATATTCTTCATATTCGTAGAACCATTCTCTATATGGTGTCATATTATAGGATGCTACAGAGTCGATCAACCTAACATATTGATCTAACTATGTACTGGTTGACTTCAGGTACACATTGCCTCCTTTATCTAGATTCATCTTTCTGTTAGTCTAATGATTTTCATTGGATCATGTACTGAATTCCATTTCCTTCGACTTGTAGTCCCTTTTCTAATACCCAGATTTAGGACATTTCCAGCATCTTCTTGTCTACCAAACATGGGATTTAGATCTACCCTTCGAATTAGAAACCCAGAGATTTCAATTCGATTTAGTAGCTCTTTTATCCATAGACTCTTGACCAAGGACAAAGACAACGACGAAAACACTCCTGCTCTTGATGATGGTGACATAGAGACATTACAAAGCACAATTGAATTGTATAAAACATGGAAAAGGCTCCAGTGAGAAGAGTGTCGAGTCCCTGTCCATCACTCCCAAGAGAATGACATCACAGAGCATCTCTTCAATGACCCACCCTATTAAGAAAGCAACTCAAAAATATTCAAATGAAGGAGGAGATAAGAACCCTCCTCATGGAAAAAACGATAGTTTTCACAAGCTTCCCCTAACGAAGAAGAGAAAAAACATTGTAGGGCAGGCGAAACAGCCCGAAACTGAAAGTGAGAAAATGCAATTTGAAACATACATGAATGACATCTTCCGCAAAGTTGATCCACCCACAAGCGCGATGCACCATAGTTCAACAATGGAAATAGTTGAGACAAACGTTTTTTACAAAGATGAATCCTTCGTATTCCAGAGCATTTTTTTTTGATAGGTAATCTAAAAATTTAATTATTGAAAAGAGAGATGTAAAAAATAAGAAAGGGAAATCTCATTCAAAGATTTACTTTAGGAAAATGCATCCATCCCAAATCTCTTGATTTCACCGTGCAACTGCAGACGCTCTTGATGATTCCATTGGAGGAATTGAAGCGGAGAACGTCAGACTGAATGACTGAATCAAGGAATTGGAGGAGGATTTGATTCTTACCCCAGTGCTTGTTAATCCTTTAGCAAAAACCGTTCCTTCCACCCCTGCAGCCAAGTTAAAAGGATCCTCCATCCTCCTCTCATCCTGTAGAGGCTATGTAGAGAAGGGTATCAAGAAAAGAATGCAGCTAATTATTGAAGCCTAGAAAACATCACAAAATATAGCTTCCTTTCGAACGAGGGAGAATGATTTGCATGAACATTTGCAAATGAATTTTAAAAATGAAGAACGTTTCTATGTATAGACGGTGACCCCTTTTTCCAACCATGTCATCAACATCTCATATCTGAAAAGAAGACAAGAGGATCTCCCCTCCTCAAACCGGATCAAATAATTAAAAGCATGCTGGAAAGAGAAAGTTCAAAACCTTTAGCTAATTGTCGAATCATGTGAACAAGCCATACCAGAGAAAGAAGAATTATTCAGAAACCTGACACAAATAGACTTAGCTGGAAGTACCAACGAGGTTCAAGACCCAAAATTAATCCTCAAATCGTTGTTCTTAACCAAGCAAGCCTTCGATGAAAAAGTTGATATTTTAAAGGGGTTGTCTTTAGAAATTTTTTATGACATCCTTGAATATGGTCAAGATGACGTCAAGAACTGGCTAGTGGACTATTTAGCACACAATGAAAAAATTAAATAGGGTTTGCATAGTATTTCTATGGATCTAAGAAAATTAGAAAACAAGCTTTTCAACATAGAAATCCAGGATGAAATCAACGTGGCCCCCATGAGAAGCTACATTGAAGAATGGCTCCAAAGGAGAATGGACAAGCTCACCGACGAAGGGCAACAACCGGTTGGAACGATACCAGTGGTCGTTGACGAGAGCAACAAAAAGGCATGAGCTTCATAGTAAGTCTATACTGATCACATCTTGCTTTCCTTATTAATCCAGATATTCTACCTCTTTAAATAGAAATCTCTAACCAAAGACTCATAACTTCCGATCAGGTCTTCCTCTCTACCATCACGCACTTCTTCTTTCTGAGCCCCAATCCTAGTCTATATTACAAACGCATTTAAATTTCCAGAAATATGTAACAAATTCCATAAATATGTAAAAGACATTATTAATTTTGATAAATTTCAAAGAAAACTAATTCAAGAACAATTTCTACAGTGCCATGTTTATTGTGTGTGATTCTATAAAAAACAAGAGTATCACATCTATGTTTATTATGTTTGAGTTTATATTACAGGAGTATCACATCTATAATTCTAGTTGGTGTGTGACACAATGGCACCAGTCATCCTGTGCATGGATACCACCGTACTTCAATCTGTCTCCCATGTGTCTCTGCTATTTCAGGTTTCTATTTCTCCTTTGTCCGCCATAGCATTCCAACATTCCACGCTGCCATGCATTCTATTTGCATCATTAACTTTTAAGTTTAAAATGAGTCTCCAAAACCTCCTTTTAAATTCATATTTACTTAAAACTTATAAAATTCTGATTTAGGAAAATTTAAAAATTCAATTTAATTATATTTACATATAGAGGCGTTTTGAAGAATGCTTGGAAAAATACACCAGAGGATAAGAGAACATTATGAAGTACATTAGTTCCAAAGATAAATTGTCTCCCACTTTTACTTTAATGTCCCGGTCCACACTTTTACTTTAAACTGTTTCACACTTTTACTTTAATGTCCTGGTTTTATCTCAGAGTAATAAACGTATGCACTGCACTGCGCAAAAATCAGAGAAAAGAAGAGAGAATATCATTCATTACCTTAATTTGGAAATAATTTTTTAAGGATAATGATACACCTTCACATCTCTAATTTGGATGGCTCTCGCTTCATCCGCGCAAGCTACCATCATAGTAGCGGCCGCTCCTGCCCGTCCGCCTGCAGCTGCCAGATCCTCATCTTTGATCCAATCACTTCCCTCCGTCTTCAGGGTTTGTTTGTTTCTCATTCATATAGTTTCTATGTTTTCACTTTTTAATACAATAAAAGGTTCATTTCCACTTTATAGTGCTGGGTTGTAACAATCTTGTGGGCACAACAGAGAGTTGAAATATCAGAGTTTGCGGGGCTGAAATCGACATCTAGTTGCATCACATTTGGGAGACAAGTACGGGAGAACAGCCTCGGCCTCTTTGATGCTCTTGCCTCTCACGTAAGTCAATTCTGGTACCAGTCGCTCGTGATTCGGAGCTCGTGATTACTTTTAATTTGTAACTGATATCAGGCTGCAAATTCGGGAGCCGTGAAAGGAGAAACCGTGGCAAAGTTGAAAGCGGGTATAAATGGATTCGGACGCACTGGCCGCAATTTTCTGCGTTGTTGCCGTGGCCACAAGCGCTCGCCTATTGAAGTCGTTGCGGTCAATGACCTTGTTGGTGTCGAAAATGTATGTTATAGCAGGGGAGGTTGTTCATTATATGTTTTCATTTTGGAGAATGTCTCTATATTTATTCGTGAGTTGTTCATAATTGATGCGTTTTGTTCAGTGATTTGGATTGTGACATGGAAGTCGTAAAAATTATTGCCAATAATTTATTGAACTAGCTTTTGTACTGAGCGGGTATATATATATATATATTAGATTGGAACTCAGAACTAACTTTTGAACTGTGTGTGTATATAGAGACTCATTTCAAAAGTTATTTCTGAGTTCCAATCATATATATATTCAATGTTTAGATTTTATTTATATATATATACTACTTTATGTTTAGAATGTGTATATATGTTACTTAGTGTTTAGTTCTATTTTGTATTGTGACTGTAGACTGCTCATCTTCTCAAGTATGAATCAACGTATGGTAAATTTGAAGGAGAGGTGGACGGTGTATTTAAAGCTGAGGGGAATGGTCACAAATTCATGAAGGTTGATGGGAAACAAATCTCTGTTTTGTCTGAGAAAGACCCCTCGCAATTGCCATTGACTGAGCTCGGTGTCGACCTTGTCATCGAGGTAAGAGCTCTCGAACGCTTTGTTATACGTTTGATGCGGAAGTCGTAGTAACTGGGCAGTTAATCACAAGAGCATGCAATGATGCAGGGTACCGGAAAGTTTACAGAAAAAATCCAGGCTGAGAAGCACATTCAAGCGGGCGCTAAAAAGGTGATCAATACAGCACCTGCCAGAGGCGAAGGTATCCCCACATATGTTATGGGAGTGAATGACAGGGATTACTCTCACGACTATCACCACATCATTAGGTGAAAAACCATCCTGCCATTCCTTTGTCGGAGTCATTCACTTTCACCATTCCTTATAATCTTTGTAACATAGAATTTTATAGTATAATATACACACAGTAAGTATGAAGTTTTATGAGGGAAAACGTGGGCTTAATATCTTCCATTAATATTCGTCGTAAATATTTTGGGCTTAATATCTTCCATTGATATCCGTCGGAAATATTTTGGATGTAAATATTGGTCTGGTCATTGATGAAAGACCGCTGAAATAAATGGAATCGTTGAAGAGACTAATAAAAGAAAACTGCAATGATTGGGATTGTTCAAATGAAGGGATCAGGGTTTGGTCCTGATGATAGAATTAACATATAGAAAGCTGTATATGGGATTGGAGAAATGAACAGAAATAAAAATGGACATATTATAACTGAAATGAGAGGACAAGGGCTTGTGAGAGTAAATGTACCTTGAATTGAAGCCCTTACTAGGAGAGAGTGTTGAGCATTCGTTCTAAATGGAGATTCCCATCAGACCAAGCCTAAAATAATTTTGACAGAATGAAAGTAAGGTCATGCTTGAGATTTGAGACGTTAAAACTGCTGAAATGAATTTTGAAAAAATACTCTGGCGTTTTAAGAGCAGAGAAGAGTCAAAAGAAATAATAATAAAATATACCTGAAACATAAAGAAGCCATTATTGACGGAGAGCAGTAAACCTTGAGCAGCTCATTGCTGAAAGACCATTGAAATGAATGGGACGGTTGAAGAAACTAACAAAAGGAAAAGTTCTGAGATGATTGGGATTGTTGAAATGAATGTTGGAATATGTAATTTCTACCTACCACCGTTAAAACCGAACCTTCTACTCAACCATCATTAGTGTTCCTCCACCGCCTATCGTAGACACTCCGAGAACCTTCTCGACGCTCGAGAGTTTTCTAAAGGCCTCTATAAAAACGAGGCAGATGTATCTGGTTTAATCAATCGAGCAATACACTTATCTATTTGTTTTTTACTACTTGTCTGTGTGATTTTTCTGCTTCTTCCCCTTCAGTTTGGTATCAGAGCTTGGAACTGGGTTCACTCCCTCACGGGAGGGCCCAGGATCCTGAGAGGAGTCGCCCAGCCGTGGAGAGAAGAGTTGGAGAGCACCTGAAGTCTGTCCGCAAGGAAACGCTGCAAAGAAGCCTCCGTTTTTGTTCTAAGTGAGAGTTAGACACTGTGCCTAGTTGGAGATTCGTGAGCCAGTTGTTGTGAAAGTTGCTGAGGAAGCCGCAGCTTCCAGGAGAGACGTAAGGGCAGTGGTAGCAGTGAAAGGTTTTTTTTCAGAATCTGCATTCGCTAAGGAGTCGCTGTCAGGAAGAAAGGCGCGGAGTCGTGGCTGAGAGAGCTTCCGCAGAAAGTCCGTGAGAAGGACAAGCTCATTTCTGATTAGTTGGAAGGGGCCGGACCTCTGTTTAGTGGAGTAGCATTATCCTTCAAGGAATCGTGCTTTATCCCTGCAACTGTGGCTGCATTTTGTGTTGTAATCCGTTCCAGAATGGAA
>JASDQU010243342.1:68716-87389 GCA_032191745.1 Picea mariana | reverse complement strand
TTGTCGAAAAAATTATGAACAAAGAACCTTCTAGCATATTTAACCATTTATCTAGGGCATTTGCATCTATTTGACCTTCAAATACAGGAATATCAAAATTAACATGTACCTTGAAAGGCGAGGTGCCTCCAAAGTGGTCGCCTGATGAATATGCGCCTAATGCTATCGAAAGGCGTTGAAGGATGTGGGAAAAATTCTCCATCATTTCGTCCCTCTGTCGCATGAGAGCTTGCTCAAGCAACGGACTGATAGGATCGTCTGCTCCGTCGTTTTTATTTTCTTCCGCCATTGAGGGTTTCTTAGGTGTGCGAGAGAGATTATCCTCAAGAGAGACAAGCTCGAGACCCAACTTTCTATACTCAGACCTCGTCGGGGACATGCACTGAAAACGATCAAGTGCAACCTGCTCTGATACCACTGATCTGGATTATTTTCGGCACGAAATGAGAGCGGAGATATAACACATAAATATTTAGAGATATTGCAAGAGAGACAACAATATAACAGAGATATAGCGGAAATAACAAGAGTCACAAATATACAGTAATACATGATTTCTATTAATGAAACAAATGTACATAGACTGTAAAATACAGAGTGAAAGACTCGCTAGAATGGTGGTAGCTTATCTCTGAGAAGAAATGTGACAGTTACTTGCATCTGTGAGAAGATGATCATTACAATGAGGCTCTAAGGGCCTTTTTAACATAAGTAAAATCCAAAACCCTAACCCCGGAAGATGAAAAGCCAAAAGGTCTGTGGGCCCCAATGTGGGTAGTTGATACGTCAACTTCCTAGGGGCGTAACTTTTGCATACGATCTTCGTTTGGGGCGCTCAATAGCTCGTTGGAAAGATCTGTCCGAGAACTACAAATTTTGAGTGAGCAACATGATCTACAATCCATGTTGCTCCCCGTTTTCTCAAAAAACATCGTTTAGGGCCTCAAAATGGCCTCGGAAGTTAAAAACTACTAAAAATAGTAAATTACCAAAATTGTCAGAAACATGTTTTGGGCCAGTTGGAGAAGGTGGGTGGCCACCGATATCCACCTGGATCAATTAATCTTAGAAGTAGGTATAAATTTTATATTGATGAATGTTTAGTCATAAGAACAACTTCCTCACAATCAAGGAAGATGCTTTCCAAAAAAAACCTCTTCAAAACAAAAGAAAACAACGTTCTTAAAACTAAGGAAGATGCTTTCCAAAAGAATGTCAACTCTATGTCCGAAGATGTTTTCCAAAAGAATGCTAACTCTATGTTTTAAAAAGGAAGACTTGACAGATAATAACATTGAGATTTTTATGTCAATTAGATTTAGCTAGAGTGGTTGGGAAGAATGATTGTTATCCTCCCCTTAGGTTAGATTCTCTCAAGTGACATGTTGAGTTCTTAACAAGTATATTATTATAATGACTTCTAGCTCTATTGAATTTGTAATGATCAACCCTAAAGTCAAATAAATCATTTTACATAATAGAAAAAAAAACATACATACTAGTTCTATTAATATGTTTAACATGTTTTCCCAGTGATGCACAGAAAGCACTACAGATTCTCTCCTTGGCTAAATGAAGAATTCCTTCAAGTTGTTTCATTATGTTTAACATGTTTTACCAAAAGGCTTAGACATAAATCATATAGGTAAGGAGGTATAACTTAGGTCACTAAGTCTTTGTCTGAGAAGGATTGTGTTCAATTAGACAAGCAGCTCTTTGTCTGAGAAGGATTGTGTTCTATTAGACAAGCAGCTTTATCATTGCCAGAAATATTTCCCTCGCAAGGTGAGGACGTTGTTGCTATTTCTTCTACCAAGCGTCTGACAGTGGAAAACGGGCCAGACCAATCTCTTTTGTCTTTCGTCATTTCCAACCATAGCAGTAGGCTAGGACTTATGCTGAGAAGACAATGGTTGACCATTTTCAAGATTGAAATACTAAAATGTGAAGACCAACACCACCTTCGGGCTATTGCAAGAAACCTTTCTCTCAATGTGCTTCTATTCTGATTCTGAACCTTTCTCTCCATGTGATTCTATTCTGATTTTGATCAACACCATTTTCTTTAATTACATTGTGTTCAACAATATGGGCGTTGACTTATTTTATTAGTATAGATTTATCTTAAATTCAGATCTATCAAATAATATAAGATTTATCAGATCTATCAAATAGGCTATGACATGAAAAGAAAAAGAGTCAAACTACAGCCAAATAAGAGGATAAATTTATATGAAGACAAAGGTTTTAAGGTTTTTTAGCTGTCAACAGGGTGTATTATAAGCATCTATTAAGGACAATTTGAGAAATAAAAGATAACATTTAGAAAATTGTTTGAAACTTATACCTTTGGACTAAAATTTTTACTTTTTTATGGTTTTTAGATGGCAAAAGAAAGTCAACTTGGAAAGTATTTGTAAAGGAAAAATTTCAGCTTTTTATAGTTTTTAGTTAGCAAAATAAATTCAATTTAGAAAGTATTTGTAAAGGAGATTTTACTGTGTTGTCTAAATGTATTGTTTGGAGGTCACATGTTTAAATCCAAAGGGAGTAGGGTATGTATACCTCAATAGATTTTAACACGTTGTCCCACAAACAAGGGATCTCATACACCAATTTGATGTCTGGATTGGGAAAAATTGCGAAAACAATGCATATTAGAATGTGCAATAGTTACTGAAATCAAATTGATATTATTTTGATTATCAAGCAATTGTTGAATGAAAATTTAAATTATAAATTAGGCCCAAGATTATGGGCAATACCAGCTGGCACAGATCAACAAGAATCATTGGATAAAAAGAAATGTAAGAAATTTTGAAGGGAAACATACATCTATGAAATAAATTTTAAGTAAAATTTATGGGAATATCAGTTACTCTATTTCAACAAAAATATTAGTCTATTAATCCTAAAGTTTATTTAGATATAAGTAATTTTCTTTGAATAATAAAGTTATTCTAGAAGTTGTGTATTTCCTAAAAGATAGGTTGATCTTGTCACATCCTTGTCATAGTGATTATCCTAGAGTTGTTAGTCAAGAACACATGGCATATTGAGATAAGGCTTGAGAGGTTATATATATGCTCTCCTTCTTACACCCACTATGTTAAAATCTTTTATCTAATAATAAAATTATGTGTTTAAGAACACTTCTCCAAATTAACACGTATCCGAGCAAGGTTGAGAAGAATGCTATATGAAAAAGCCATGATGAATCAACTAAAACAAGGTTCCAAATCTCAAGCTTGATTTTTTCATCAAACAAAATAAAGTCTTCAAAAAGGTATTTATCATCTTTAATTCTTAAACATATTTTTTTTAAAAAGAAGATAATTATTTTCAATTAATTTAAATTTAGATCTGTTTTAAATATGCAATCCATTAAAAATGTACAAAAATTTTCAAAAAAAATCTTATATCTAGTTATATCCATTCATTGTAAATCTACAATTCTCTTTTAACATCTCAAAAGAAATATGTTTGTAAATATGAAATTTCAGAAGGCTCCTCCTTGTAAAATTTGCCCAGATTTATATAAATCTGGCCATTTCTTTGAGACAAAAAGTTTTTTTTTTTTTAAATTAGTTTCCATCAATCTAGTTCACTGGATCTCTTTTCAGATCTATTATTTTGTTGCACAAGAAGATAGCACCTGCCCCCTCTCTCCAGCAATCAAGTCATGGGAATAATTTTGGAGAAAATGACCCATCTGAAAAGTTTGAGACAGTTGAATTTGAGATGATTCCATGCAATGACTGTCTACACATACAACGATACGTTGTTCATCGGCAGACCACTCGAAATCATCAATCCTTCCAGAGAGCCTTGTACTCATATTTCAGAGTATGATCTGAACCTCATCGCCAGATCGGCCATTTCAAACTGTGCCTAAAGTGTCCGCAGATGCAAAAAGTATCAGAGCGCCTCGTCCATAGGATAAGTTAAATACCCGGCAATTTCTCTCGGATTTGCAACGGTTTTATCACATTTTTTTTCAACCAGCCCAAACCCTCGGTGTACCAGAAGTTGTTTGTGTGCAGAGGAGGCTACTCTTCTCCAAATTTGAGTACTCTCTCCTCTGCACATTTTTATAGCTAATCGTGGAATTTTGATTGGATTTACCAGAATTTCAGTACTTTGAACGACGAACAGATCGGAGGTTCGATCCAATTACATAGTATGCATGTAGTGTTGAAAAAGGTACAAGGGAGAAATATTGTAGCAGGTGGAGGGTTTCAATTACACAGTATGCATGTATTGTTGAAAAAGGTACCAGGAAGAAAAATTGTAGCAGGTGGAGGATTTTGAAAGGACGTTTACCAGCTGTTCAACGAAATGGTTTTTTTCACCGGAATTTACAAGAATTACTATTTTTTCTTGTTCATGAAAGAATTGGAAGAATTAAGCTAACAAATCACACACTGTTTTATTGATAACAAACGAGATACATTTATAGGTAAGCATCACCGCTTCACCTAGGCTAGATCCGTAGAACGTGTAACCGATTCTAGCAATAAGCGGACCTGAACAGACTGAACCCCCAAATAAGCATTATTTCTAACTCCCCCTTTAATGCTTACTTTGCAAATTACAATATTTAATCACAATTAAAAAAAAAATTACAACACTTGAACTTTCATCTCTCTGTCTGGTCTTCATCAGCTCCTACACCCACTCTGATGTCTCTGGACTGCGCTCTTTCTCTTCCTCTTCTTTGAGCTTACCATTCAACTCATTTAAAGCATAAGTGCTTCAGACCATCATTCATGAACTTGTACAATGGACAATTTGACAACTCGGCTCATCGGGGCTTCCGTGATAAAAGATGTCAATTATTGATGCATTCTATGAACATGCCTCCATCTGTCAGATTTTTGCTTTCGGCTATCCTTCAGTGTCTAGAAGAGCAGTTTGGATACGGAATGTCCTCAACATTCAATTATACAAGGTGACTTCCAATCATAAGAACAATTGTTCTTGAAACCGGGGCTGCCAGCTTATATCAAGATACAAGAGTTCCTACTTTCTTTTACATAAACACGTACATAAAATCACACCACACACCACACATAACTAAATATATAAATATTACTCCTTATTTTAGAATAGTCTGAGAGATGGCTCTCGTGGTTCTTCATCACTTTCTGATAATTCATCCAGGTCGGCAATGTATGCAGATACCTTGTCATTAAGGAGATCTCTAGCACGAGCTTTACAATTCCAAGCTATATGTCCATTTTTGTGACAATAGAAGCATTTTGTTGAACCCTTGGTTTTTCTCATCTTACCTTTTGAGTACAATGCAATTTCACGCTGACCACCTGCATCCAAGTTTTCAGAATATGTCCTTTTTTCTTCAGCTAACAATGATGTTACCATTCCTTCCAATGTTTGTGAGGGTAACTGAGTTAATGTAAATACAACATTGYTATACTTAGAAGAWARACTATTYAATAGAATTKCTTTAGCATCATCTGGATCTACCTTGGCACCTATTTCAGCTAATTGTCTGAATAGAGACATTAACTCATTTATATGAGTAGAAAGACGGGTCTCTTCTTGCATTTTGAGACTAAAGAGTTGCAGTTTTAAAGAGAACTTTGCATTCGTAGCTTTTGCCCCAAATAATTTACTTAATTCCTCCCAAATTTCGTTACATGATTTTGCTAAATCAATCAAATGTAATTGCATATCTGAAAGAGCCAAACCAATAATAGCTTTAGCCTTTTCTTCCCTCTTTTGCCATTCAACAAGGACTCTTGGATCATTAGTTGCTTGTTCTGTGCCTTTTACTATGCTCCACAAACCTTTATTCATCAAATGCATTTGAATTTTAACTTTCCATGTATGGAAATTATTACCATCAAATTTATCCATAGGTAAAGAATCCATATTACCTCACCTAAAACTTGCCTTGCAATCTCAATACTCTGCAATATGCACAGATGAACAACTTACAAATGATTTCAGCAGTTTAATTTGTGGCGCCTCCTCCAAAGAACGATGGCAATTGTTTCACCCTGCAGAAATGGTAATAAATAAAATTCGAGGCTGTGAATTTTTAATGCAGAGATTGATTACGGTGACAGATGAGCGATCGATGTGAATTATGGTGACATATATGAATTCCTCTTCCACGCAGATGCAAACGGAGTTAGACCTACAGTAGATTCTAGCGTCCTCCAATAGATGTGATATGGGCTCTTTGTAAAGAGTGTGACAACGCTCTTCCAGCAGCTCTCTCGTAGCCGGGGCAGCTTCTTCTTAATTCCGGTGAACATAGTTTGTATGTGCATAGCTTGTCCATGCAACTTGTCCAATGGCTCATGATCTCTCCTTCATGCACAACAGATAGCAATACAGCTCTGATACCAAATTAGAATCGAAAGAATTAAGCTCACACAGAAAACAGATTGTTTTGCATTGAAGAACATTACATATATATAGCATAGGAGAAGGTTTAACAGACTCCGAAATAAAAGGATCTGAACTGCTCGTGAATCTGCTTGTAACAATAAGATTTTATTCTCCATTATTCTCTAACATGTGTGGTCATCAGTATCTGTTCACTATACTGTTTATGTTGTTAAATATATTTGGAAAATAGATCTGGAAGCCTTCTAATTAGGATACATTTTTCTTTGATCATACCTGTTATAGGGTTGGAATTACTGTTGCCATTTATAGGGTTGGAATTACCATTTGTTTCAGGGCTCACTTTTTATAGTATGATTTATGTCTAGTTATTAAAATGTTCTTTAAGGAAAAAATCCTATCAAAATATACTTTAAGCTAATCAAATAGCAAGAAACCTATTTCTCATCCAATAGAAGAAAATGGCTTTCTCGATGAATATCTAGCAGAAATTTCAAACTTACTCAAAGTGTTTTGTCATCGTCCAAGATCAAAAGCTCCACTTTACCCTTCATTTCAAGTTTCTTTAGGTTTTTCTAAGCAAATCTTCATTAATACTTTACATATATGGTTGATTTCTCTATTTTAAGTTTTAACTCCTTACAGGTTCAGCGAGACAGCAATGCATAAGGTACAACTTTCTTTTTTTTAATAAAATTAGTAGGTAAACAGAAAAATGAAATCACATCCAGTTGTTACTAATGTGCCATGAATCATAAATGTGAAAAAAAATCCAAAACCTCTTTAAGATGGCAGGAAAACGGGGTTTATTGTTGCAACTAAACTACTACCGGTGTGAAATGCATCTAAACATCAGATTAAATAACTGCGACAAGAACACAAATTTTCATCTATTACCTCTTCAATCATAGAAAATGCTTTGTCTTTATCAGAGGACAGTTGGATATATGGTTAGTTTCTTTTTAGCAAATGTTCAATTCAGAGGGTTTTCCACATGAGTGTAATGTAAAATAGTTGGCATATTTTGTTATGGGCTGAAGCATATATTAGGAAATATTGTTGGATATATGGTTCGTATCTTTTTAGCAGATGTTCAATTCAAGATGTTCGATTCAAATTCCTTGAATGAAATGCACTCTTCTACATTTACTAATCATCAATAAATATGGAAAAACATTTTTTCTTTCCTTTAGGATAAGAATTTAAAAAATTATATTTATCAATTAAATAAATACTAACCTGTCAATATTATTTCGTGTAAAGGAGAAGAGGGTGGTGCCAATTTCTCAGAAGTCAAGTGACAGCCATTCTCAGTTATGGGACCATCCACAGTCACACCCTTACTATGAATTTCCATGTGAGCTCTTTGCTCTTCCTGATTAGGAATCACCACGTTGCTATGAATTTCCATGTGAGCTTTTTGCTCTTCGTCGTTTGGAATCACCTCGTTGTTATAAATTTCCATGTCAGCCATTTGCTCTTCCTGGCTTGGAATAGAATGAGTTAAGGATAATTTAAAGTCCTCCATATGATAACAAATATGCTACTTTTAAGTATTTTATGTGAGACTCAACTAATTTTTAGATATGTATAGTGTTATATTATAACATAGTTTTTTTTTTTCTGATTTAGAATGACTTAGTTAAAAATAAATTGCATAACTGCATCAACATCATTAGGATGCTTCAGCTTAGCTTCAGCTTAACTACTTTAAGAATAGGTTGATCAACCTGCATTTTGAAAAAGTCAAAATTCAAAGTACACAACGAAGCAAAATACATCAACATTCAAACGATTTATCTTTAGTCATAGATATCAACATTGACAAGATTTATCTTTACAATTGGTGACTCAAGAAGAAGTTAGTAATTCATATAATATAAATGTTTTGTTTTTTATTATTTTTGATTATATATTTTTTTGTTAATTTTGACTGAAATCTAATCAGAAATTGTTGAATTTACAAATTTCAATGATTAAGTTTACATAATTCAAAATGTTTTAGGGTTTTTTTCAAAAAATCTAACCTATTTATGCATTTAAAAATACATTTCAAATAATAAAAGAATTACTATTTCATCAACAATTTTATTACTAAATTAAAATAATAATCATCAAAAATAATAAAAAACTTAAAATTTTTAAATTATTACACTTCAAATTTATTTAAATTAAATTATTAAAATATAATTTATTTAAAATTTAATATAATATGTTCCACATCCAATTTATCATTGAAGAGTCCAACTATCAATGGATAAAAATAATGATCAATAGAAAAATACAAAGTTTTTGAGAGTTACATGTGGAAAAATCTAATGAAGAGCAATAACAGATGTCCTCAAATCCATCATCACTGCGGTTGAATGCACTTCTTTTACTGTAATATCGTATACATCCACCACTTTTTGAAAGATACTGTAATTCCTTTATTCAAATAAAATATAAATAAAATTGTATAACATGTTTATGTATTCTTTCGGAACAAAATAAGAGATCTTGATAATATCAACCTGAAATTATCTTCGTGCCTCTAAAAGCAAGTATATCTACGTACACTGATTATAAATAGCAACAGAAAAAGTACATGTATAATAATGATGTTATTGACCCTTTACTTTTATATAAGTAAATAAATAAATAAAAGTTCTAACTCATTATGAACGGACGCCCACTACTTGGCCGACCTCCCACATATATATATGAATGACCCCCACATATACCCCCATTTGAATCACTCAAAATGTGACATTGTATTGTATACATTAATGGCATTACATATTAAATCACTCAATACCTGAATTTGAATTTGTATTGTATAGATTGAATCTTTGAAAATGAGATATAAATACTTTATTTTTTATCGTCCATGTACAAGTTTTAATTAACAAAAAGTTACATGTTAATTTAAAAATAAAACAAGTTAACATTATATGTTAATTGAAAAACAATTTAACATTATTAATTAGGAATTGAAAAAATATAACTATAACGAAAGTTCGATATATTCATTTAAATTTGAATATATGTGTTATCATATTTTGAAAATTGAATGAATATTTAAAACAAATAAATATAGTTTCAAAATCATTAATAGAAAAAATACCACATATTTTTATGAAAACTAGATATTCATCTTTGATTTGAGAGTTGGAATAAGCATACATTAAGAACTAAATATAAATTTGTGTCTTATATAATGATCTAGTAGCATAATAATAATAATCATACAAGTATTAATGAGAAGATAAAACTTTTGAAAGATCACAATGGAAACCCTAAGATAGTGCTCTCTTGCCCGGCGTTGACGCCTGTAATTTTTCAGTGGGAGCCTTCCCACTTTGTCTCAGCTCAAGGCAGACCTTCGGCCTTTGTATGCCTTGGTTATTCATCCAAGAAAGAGTTTTTCCCAGTGCCCAGTCCTCACCAAGCTCCCTCCATCCAATGAAATTTCAAAATTTGGGAATGAAGGGCCTTCCCTCATCGCGTCGCAGCTTGCTTCGAGACTACTGCAGGATTTCCCATTTTTGTGAAGACTGATATCACCAAAGTCATCCCCCTAACTGCTACAAGGGCAAGAGCTGGTGAACTTGAATAAATAGGATTTGATTTGAGGTTTTATATTTATGAAAGATTGGATATATGGGTGAAAAGGCAACCTAGGCTTCTCAGGTAAGGAGATCACTAATAAAATATAATCAACAAAATATCTTTAACCTCAAAGGCATTGACATTGATATCAGATAAAGGCATTGACATTGATATCAGATAAAGGAAAAATAAAAAAAGGAACATTCTAGATCTAAAGAATGGTAGTCTAAATGTAGGAATGGAATTCAAACTAAAAATGGCAGTTCAACTTCAAATAAGAAGGCTTAAACACTGAAAATTGTAGTTCATATTCAAAAGCCATGTATTTGAAAGTAAATGGATGAGGCAGGTGTAAAATACATAGCTGCATCAAGAAGAAGAAGGTTTCACCAATCATCTCATTACTCTCAAATAAAACAGAAAGATATTTACACATAAAAAACAAATCCTAGTTTCAACATTTCTAGACCTAAGAGGTGGATAAAATGTTACATTAAGCTCATAAATTGTCTCTCTCCCTTCAGCGTCTGGGCCTCCACCTCACCCTCTTCTTTCGAAATGATATCTTTAATAAACATTACAATGAACCAACTCTAGCTATATCTTGGGAAACAAATATACTAAAAATAAAACGAATATATGATCTTTTGCAAGAAATCTCTGACCGTTGAAATTAGATGCCTTGGGATTTGTGGTTTTGAGTCATCTTGGGTGTTAATCTTCCACCTATAAGGTTTGGCTCCTATGTCAGCACCAATCATCCTCAAATAATGGAAACATTTGATTCCATAATCCCTAAAAATAGGATATTAACTAGAATAGATATTTTTGCAAAAGAAAACCTCGCAAATTTATGAAAAATTAGGGCCTAGAAAACACTTCGAATATCCCAAACTGTAATAGATATGAAAGAACTGAGAGAGGAATTTATTATTAGGTCCGTTAGTGACAAAAAAATCTCTGGGATTTTCTATATTCCTCTCCAACTGTTCAAAAATTACGCCAGAATTTAATGAAAAAAACAGGGAAAATCGTAATAGAGCGCTGCAAAATCATTTCGTAGTGCATTTTAAAAATTAAACTATAACACCTGTTGAAATTTTGAGAGAGGTTTGTGTAGAATATATGGTTTGTGAGAAAAACCTCCTTTAGGTTTTTGAAATTCATCTCCATATTCTCGGAATCCATGCATGAAGTTTCTATCTCAAACAAGACCGAAAAATACTTCATTTTTTGCTACCATCAGTTTTGAGATTTGATTTGTCTTGTAGAAATAATGGAAATAAATGATGGAATAATAGATTTCATGGTGATTTGGACTCTTCATATCCCTTTCAAAACAATTATATAGCATTTACTTTTTGATATTTTAGAGGCCTGAACCGTTTTCCCTTTCCTAGTCTTCACCGACTAGCAATTCAATTCGATGCTAAGTAACCATCACAATGCATCTTGAACCATTTCATGGAAGTTTTCAGTATTTGGCGCAGTTATATACACTTGTTCTTTACATTTATTTCCATTGTGTTGATCACTTTACTTCGACCCTTTGTAGGAATGTCTCTTTGCACCTGGTGGGCAGACTCTTCCTTCTCGACACATGCTGATACATGGTCATTTATCCTTGTGTCCTTGATAATAACAACAGAAAATAAAAAAACAATGTTTTAACCATGAATGCACATTCTCATTTACCAAACCTCTAAACTTTGGTAAAAATGTTGACTAGCGCTGCATAAATGGACCCTTTTATGCAACCTTTCTCCTTTCATAAAAACAAATTACCATACCAAATATAGGTACTAACAAAGACCATCTCCGGTTCTTCTCTCCGCTTGCATGCTTATGGCTGATACTACATTTTTGATCTCAAATCCGAGATCCACCACGTGACAGGTATTATACCTTGCTTTCAAAGACTAATCTTTGAAGGATGGAAGCTCGTGGATGCCTCTATGTTGCGGGGTTATGGGAATCTAAAGAATGAAACAATTTTTCTTGTGTCTCATATGCATGGAGGAGTGTCATCATCCACTCAACCAATCTCTTACAAGCATGCCATGAAAACAAGGCTTTCCACTCCTTCGGGGTCCAAGGTTGAAACTTCTGGAGCAAAGGAGATTTTTGGATTTGTCTTCATTATGGAGCAGTCCACAGAACATCCAACAACAGAGGTCGAAGATACCCATCTCTATGTCTCACTTTTATCTAGCAAAAAAAATCCATCATCTATCATTTCAATGAACTATGGCCCTGAGATTCTGCATCGATGGAATGGGTAAATAAGACCTAGTCGTCACGGCATGAGATATTCTTTTTCTCCAAAGGCTTCTTCATTATTAAATTTGTCACAGAGGAGGAATTCTAATGTGTGGTCGAGAAAGGTCCATGGTTCTAGGACAAATATGGTCTTTCCATTGAGAGATAGTTCCCTAATTTCAACCCATTGGCCATGATTGTTATGACTACACCAGTTTGGGTAAGACTCTTCAATTTACCTTCGCATTTTTGTACTCCAACATTTTTACCTACACTAGGAAATGTGTTGGGTAGGTCTATCAATATTGACACAGATCAAATATCCAAAGGCTTTGTCACCTCCCCCGGCATATCCATTGAAATCGACCTCAGTCAAGGGCTATCAGATAGGTGAACCTTACATGTAGTTGGTCCATTATGAGAACATTTTCTTCATGTTTCTCTCTTGTCAGCAAACATAGCACCTTCAGGAAGCTTTTCCTTTTTCCCCAACCCCATTCTCATCCCTTGGAGAACAAAAAAGGGATAATGGTTGGCAAGACCCTAGAAATTGCAAAAGTTGTTCAAACTCTTCATGTGAAAGGAAGAAACAATGGAAAGACACTCCATTTCCTACACCTTCTACAACACCATTACAATCTCCAACAAATGTGCAGAATCCAACCGCATACTCAAAACATTATCCTTCAACATCAGTACAACATTTTCAAGCTTCGGAAATTTTGACTCTCAATCCCACAGTTCATCCTTTGCAAACTCCCTCTGAAAAGGATGAATAGAATGACATGATCATATTCATAACCCTGCTCTCAGGGGCTCAGAAACATCCTCATGAATCAGATAATTGATACAAGGGATAAGGAAGCACCCTTAGCTTTCGCAGCTCAAGACTCTCACATTTCCTTAGACCATATGGCTTTGGTGGTGAAGGATATTGAGCCTATTTGTTCCTGTAGTTTGATTGATGTTCGTAATAAAAAAGGCAGAAATGATCTCCCTAGTCAACACAATGACCCAACCCTTTCTTCTTCTCTTTGTAATGTTTCATCTTGTTATGCCCATGTATTCCTTGTGGATCTCTATTAGCATAGGTTAGTCTTCATTTTTCTCATGTTCTCTTTCTAGGGGTGTTTTTCTCATCGTCTCGTTCCTTACGGGCAGGGCTATCTACAATTCTCTGTATAAATTTGTACTTTTTCTTGGCTGAATAAAAGGATTCTCATCTAGCTTATTTACAAAAAATAATACAAGTAATAATAATATTCATTCAAATTTAAATTAAATGCATGGCTGAAAATGAGGTTCTATTTACAATTTAAGGTTAGTCAAAACTTTGATAAAAGTTGCATAGCAAAATCTTAGTTTCTTTTATTATATTTAAGGTTGTGTATTTTTAAATATCTAATATGATGATGATGATGATGATGATCAACATCCACTGAGACTGAATTGGTCTATTAGACCTTAAGAAAGTAAGGGATTACTTGTAATTCTTTAGAATTTTGTTTTTGTGCTAAAAAAACATTAAGAGAAGATTTCCAAGATCACCTTGTGTTAAAAGGTTACGAAGGCTAGTAATGTGAAAAATATTTTCAAATTGAGATATAATTTGGTATAAGCTAGACAATCTAAGAGAAAACGCTTTTTATCTTCAACCCTCTTAATGTAAATAAGGTGACACACTCTTTCATCCCATGATGTTTTAGGAATTGACCAATGCTCGGTTTCAATATGGAGCTCATGAGAATTTCTTCTAATTTTAGAAATGCTTATTTTTATTTTTACACTTGTCAAAACAAAGAAATAATTTTGATCTTCTAGATTATGGTTGATTACCTCCTTATAATACCTTAATATTATTTTTTCCTCTTACTCTTTATCACACCACATTTTTTCCTTAATTTTTTATTTAATAATATTTTTAATAGTATCCTTTTTCTACAGAATGGTCTATTCCATGATTCCCCAATGGCTTAGCCAAGACATGTCATGTTTATGCCATCCTCACTTGAGTCGAAGGTGGTTAAGGCTAGAGATTGAAGCAATTTTAGGAAGCCTTTTGATTTCCACGTTAGTCATAATTACATAAAAAAAATATATTCTAAATTTATCTCAATAATATAATTGTGATGGGAAGATGAAACATCTAAGGGAAGAAAGATGTAGTTATGGTACAAATTTAAAAGAAAAATACTATATTGAATAATGAAGGGGAGGATACACTCCAATGAGGAGTTTTAGGATTAGGGACTTATTCATTCAAGAGGGAATATATAATATTTATAAGAAAATAGGGAACTTGGATTTATGGTCGAAAATCTCAAGTTTAGTTGGTAAAAGTGAATGGGAAGAAAATAGGGAACTTAGATTTATGGCCGAAAATATCAACTTTATTTGGGTGGTTCTAGCTAGTAAAATTATATTAACTTGAGAGAACCTATGTAAAAATGGGTTTCTCTAGACCTTTAAATGTGTTATGTGTTTCAAATTGAGGAATACCACATACCACCTCTTCCTACAATGCCCAATAACTCTATGTTGTTGGAAAATGCTGCACTATCTACTAATTTAGTGTTTCAAAAACACATATATAAATATCTAAGTTGCAAAAATAGTGGACACCGTCATTCTATTCAATTACAACTTTTAAGCTACTACTTGGTAAGCCAAAAACTTGTTAGTGAAAACATCACTAGTAGTTGTAACTAGGACCAAATTTTAATTTTAAATTTCAACTATGCCAACTCAATTGTTTTTACTCATCATCATTTTGGCATAATTTTCAATCTATAATGTTCCTTTTAAGGAACTCAAAAAAAACTCTCATTCACAGAACTAATGAATTGAGAAGAAATCCCCAACTGCTAGGGTAAACTAATGAATTGAGAAGAAATTCCCAATTGCTAGGTTGAACTAATGAATTGAGAAGAAATCGACTAACAGAGTGAAAAGGAAGGATTGTTAATTCTTGGAATACAACCTATGCATTCCTATCAAATGGTATTCTATGGTTGTTGGCAACCTTATGATATTGTAAAAAATATCGTAAAACCAATTGGATTGCAATTCATAACTATGAAAAAATTAAACTTGAGTTAATCTTAAAATGTAAATCCACCTTTTTCAAAAGGTGATATGCCTTTAAAGCACAGGTAAATTTTAAATAATTTTTTTGAACCTACTATCCTATATTAGCTAAATGTCTATAAAGATCTATGTGGGAAAATAACTAAATGTTCGACACTAGGGTTTTTCTCAATGAGGCATAGTGCAATTTTTGAACAAGAGGTTGATTTTCAAGAACACTATGTTGGGAAATTGTGGGTAGTGTAGTCACATGGGACTTGGAAAAGTAGACATACGAGAGAATATGGAACTTTTTTATGCTATTTGGTTTGTATTTCATGCCCTTGGACCAAATTGTTGACATTTCCCTAAATGGATTGAGAAGGTGAGATGAAACTCATGATAAAACTCAAATCGGGACTCACATGAACGAATAATCAGTTGCATTAGATCTGGGGCACTGGTTTCATTTAGTGGGGTCCAACTATTGTCATTCCATTTCCTGAACAACTGTTTGTTGGAAGATCTCTGACACTAGGGTTCTTCTGAATGTTGCATAGTGTAATTTTTGAACGAGAATTTGATTTTCGAGAACATTATGCAGGGAAATTGTGGGTAGTGTAGTCACGTGGGCCTTGGAAAAATAGACATGTGGGAGATTACATAGATTTTTTATGTTGCTCAGTTTGGATTTTATGCCCTTGGACCAAATTTTCTACATGTCCCTAAATTTCCTAAGGAGGCGAGTTACAACTCGTGATAAAAATCAAATTGAGACTCAGATGGACGAACTGTCGATTGCATTGCATCCAATGCACTGGGTTTCAACTAGTGGGTCCCATCCATTATAATTTTTTTGACTAAAAAATTGTTTGTTACAGAATCTGCGACATCAGAGTTTTTCTCAATGAGGCATACTACAATTTATGAATGAGAGTTCTGCAGATGTTTACCTTGTACAACATTTTACTGCAAATAGATTTTCAATAAAAGAATGGAGAAGATGCAATGGAAAATACACACATTACATAGAGATTTTTCCCCTATAAACCCAAATCGGGAAAACCAACATATTTTATGTTCATTCATAATAATACGTTGTTTATAATACAATATCCATAAAGGATCCAACGGCATCCAAAACCATAACCCAATGACTTGGACTAGTCAAAAGCCATAATTCCTTAACTGGAAATAGAAAACCATTGAAAAAAACAATGTGCCGAAAAACCTCCCAACAATGGACATGAAAATCAAGACACAAAAAAGGAAGCAAAAAGGCAACACGTTTCCTGAGGAAAAAAATTCTCAGGGGAGTTACCCCCAAACCCCCCTACACACCCGATGCAATGTAGAAAACACTAGAAATAATCGTGAAAATAATATAACACATACCCAACATTCTCCCTCTTGTATTATTTGCATTTAGGGGGATACACGGTTACAAAGTTAACAATCCAGGGAGGCAATGCTCATGGATCCTCTACACCAAGAGAACTTATCAATGATCACAATTTTTTTTAATGATTCTACAACATTCTTCAAAGTGTCCTCCTTCATCAATAACACTTTATTTTTTTCAACCATGTCTCTCACAAAGTGATATTGAATATCAATATGGTTTGTCTTTGATTGATAAATGTGGTTATTTGCCAGAAAAATTGCACTTTTACTATCACAATCTATCCTAACAGCTTGTTGTACCAACCCAATACTTGAAAACAATATTTGTAACCATACTGCTTCCTTACTTCCATGAGTAGTTGCCATGTATTCAACTTTTGTAGTTGAAAGTGCCACTACAACCTATCTGCTTCTCATCCAACTAATTGCTCCTCCAAATAAGTTAAACACATACCCACTTGTAGATCTCTGATGATCCAAATCTCCAACCCAGTCTGCATCCACAAATCCATGTATGTACAACACTCTATCCAATCCTGGTCTACATTGGTAGCACAATCCATAGCTAGTAGTGCCACACAAATACCTGAAAACCCTTTTTACTATTGTCCAATCCTCCTTCCCTTGTTTTGACATACACCTTCTAAAAAATCCCACTAGATGTGCAATGTCCAGTCTAGTACAGACCATTGTATAAATCAAAATACCAACTATAGTCACATATGGAACAAATGACATGTCCTCCTCCTCTTCGTGTGTCTCAGAACACTTATCCGCAGATAACTGTACACCAATATGAATAGGGACCTTCACCAGTTTACATTCCTGCATATTAAACCTATGCAATATTGTCTTGACATATTTTCTCTGATTTAACCAAAATTTCCTCTTTTTTCGATCTCTTTTAATTTCCATGCCCAAAATGAAATTTGAAGGAACGAAATCCTTCATGTCAAATTTAGAGGACAACTAAGTTTTCACATCCTGTATAATCTCCTTGTTGTTTACTATTAGCAACATGTCATCCACATACAAGACCAAATAAATCAAATGATCACCAATTAATTTAAAATACACACAATGATCCTCTTTGCTTCTTGTGAATCCAAGTCCCAACATATAAGTATAAGTTTTTGATACCACATCCTTGGTGGTTGTTTTAAACCATATAGGGACTTTTTCATCTTGCATACCAAATCCTTCTTTCCCTTCACATCAAAGTCTTTTGGTTGCTTCATATAGATTTATTGTTCCAGATATCTATGTAGGAATGTTGTCTGCACATCCATCTATTCTACTTCAAAATCAAATGCAATAGCTAAAGAAAACATAAATATTATAGAAGTTAACTTGGAAACAGGAGAAAACATCTCACCAAAATCAATTCCCTCAACCTAGGAATAACTGTTTGCTACTCACCGAGCTTTGTATTTCTCCACTTTGCCTTATGCATTCAACTTCCTTTTAAATACCCATTTGCTACAAATGGGATTTTTTCCAGTCGTTAACTCCACTAGATCCAAATACACATTCTTATCGAAGGTCTCTATTTATTCATCCATGGCCCTTTTCTAGAGATTTCCATCCCCTAAATCAATTGCCTCCCTGACATTTCTAGGATCATCATCAGTAATAGAGAAAGAAAAAATTGAACGAAAATCAGAAGGAGTATACCTTTCTGGTAGCTGTCTTTCTCAAACCAATCTCCTAAATACTGGAGTATGAGGATCTTATTCTTTTTATTCTTGTTCTTTTGTAGAGTCTGATTCATCATCCTTTAAATCAAACTCTTTTTCTCTGGTTCTTTTGTAATGTACCTCAAATTTTCCATAAAAAAAAATAAAAATCTAGGGGACATTAATTTCCAATTGCATTTAATAGACTCGCAGTTAAGAGGAAGTAATCTTCATTCCTGTTATAAATATCTGTGAGGCATCTTATATTTTGAATACCACATGATGACATTTCTACACCC
>JASDQU010243342.1:53086-67916 GCA_032191745.1 Picea mariana | reverse complement strand
TAAGGGGTCATATTTACTCAAAATTGTAAGTGAAGCATTGAACAATATTATTTACATCAAAGGGGGCATGATCATCATTATTCTGTCAAATTTTGAAAAATTGGTAAATTGAAAAATTGTAATTTGTAATTAAAGCGACGATAAGAGTCTAGTAAAATATATCAAAGTCTTTTTCATCTAGGCTATAAGAGGGTAAAGGACAAGCCCCTATAGCGCTCTTTTGCAGTGTGTGGAATGTATCGTGTGCATTGTACTATTCATTTGATTGTGTGGACTTGGTAAGCAATTCATCATGTCAAAATTCGTAACGTTATTCACTAATTCAAATAGATGGACCCAAGAACTAAAAGTCTTGGAGTCGTCAATTGCAAAATACATTAGTTTTTAATGACTTGTGGAAAGATATGTAATGGAGAAAAAGCTCCAATTAAGCTTATTGATGCTAGAGAACTAACAAAATGGGAATGGAGAGATGAAAAGGAACTTGCACTTTTGAGATCCTCTATAATAAATGAAATGTGTATACACATTGAAAATGCAAATGATGCTTGGAATGCATGGAAAAATTTTAAGAATATATTCGATACTCAATTTGAGTCAAAACGGGTTGAGCTTCATAATAAGTTGCTTAATCAAAAATTTATTGAAAAGGGAGATGTTTTGGAATACATCTCTTGTTTGAAAAACATCAGATTGGAATTACTAAAATGTGGATTTAAAGATGTGGAAGAAAGTCTTATGACCTCAATCATGATGAGTACACTACCACCTTCTTATAAGCATTTTTTGGAAACATTACAAATTTCTGATAAATTGGAGAATCAAACTTTTGATTCCCTTGGTGACTTGTTGGTTCAACATAACAAAACATTTGGTAAAACGAAAAACTCGAGGAAATATTTCTCTTTACCAACTCAAGACAAGGAGAAAGCTCAAAAGGAAGAGGGGCATGCAATGTGAGTACAAGAAGAAAAGGTACTTACAATCAAAGTACAAGAGGAAGAAGTACTTACAATGAAAATACAAGAGGAAGAGGATCATATAACGAAAATTACAGAGGAAGAGGAAGATTCAGGAAATCTAGACTATGGTCAAGTTTGTGGTAGAAGTTAAGGAAGAGGAAGAAATCAACAATACTTTAAAAGATCACAAGATCAAAGAGGTGAAAACATGTCTCAAGTCAAGGTCAAAAGATGTATTTGCATTAGGCATGTGGCTGAATAATATAGAACACGAAATGAGAATTTGCCCAAGGATAAACAAACTTCCAAAGAATATTATAAGTCTAACGCTTGAACTTCAACCCAATATGCAGAGAACCAAGAAGATGATTATGTGTTAACAACAAATCAGGAGATTCGGTTGCCACCAACAATTGATGAGAAAAGATTATAAATATGATTGGATACTTGATACAGAGGCTACTTAGTATATGTGCTACAGAAAATATTACTTTTGTACATATCAGGATATGGAACTAAATCTTATTTACTAGGTAGATGACACAACTCAGAGACCTCAAGGAAAATGATATTTTCACTTTTCTCTTCTGGGATTGGAAAAGTACTACGTTCCAATGTTTGGTATGTTCCATCATTTAAAAAGAATTTGTTGTCTTTAGTGCTCATCAGACAAGGAGGCCATCAAATTATTGTGGAATATGTTTGGATCATAATCAATTCAGTGAAACAAAATTTCAAAACAATAATGAATGGCTATGAAGATGGAAAACTTTTGAGGCTACAAGGCATAGTCATTCCACATAAACTAGATTTTGCAGCATCTGTGGATTTATCTCCTAGCTCCTTAAGATTATGGCATTACAGATTTGGTCATTTGAATTTTGAAAGCCTTAGTAAAATTAAAACAGATGAAATAGTGATAGGATTGTCTACTTTCAAAAAGGAAACCGACAAGTGTGAAGCTTGTATTATTGGCAAACAACAGAGGGATCTTTTCTTCACAATTACAGGGCGAGCAAACAAATATTTGCAACTAATCCATAGTAACATTTGTGGTCTTAGGAATCTTTTTTTGGTGGATGCAAATACTTCATTCTTTTCATTGATGATTTTACAAGAATGATTTGGATATATTTTCTGAAGAACAAATTAGAGGCCTATGACAAATTCATACAATTTCAACACTTAGTTGAAAATGGCACCAAGGAAAATATTGCCACACTAAGATCAGATAATGGAGGGGAATTCACATCAAATTAATTCAATGATTATTGCGGGAGAAATGGAATAAAAAGGAAATTGGCAAACTCTTAATACTCCACGACATAATGGAATCACATAAATAATAAACAAAACTCTAAAGGGAATGGCAAGATCAATGTTGCATTTCAAGGGGTTAAGCACGAAATATCGAGCCGAAGAAATTGATCAACTACATTAGCATTAGATGGAATTTCTCCATATGAAGCTTGGTATAGCATTAAGCCTTCAGTTAATCATCCTCGAGTTTTTGGCTCCACTTGCTATGCCTTAATTCCTAAGAAAAAAAGACTAAGTTGTAAAATTGTAATATGGAATGCATTCTTATTGGCTATTCAGATGAAAAGAAAGACTATAGGTTGTTATCCAATGGAAAATTCATTATCAGTCATGGTGTAGTCTTTGATGACACAAAAATTCAAATGGCTAGAGAGATTGATAATCTACTTTGTCACTTGGACAAATGGGTAGATCAAGAAAAAACAATTCATCAAGAAAAACCAAATTGGATTGAAAAAGACGTAGCCCCCAACATGAATGTTCAAGAGTTAGATAACTCTTTCTCAGATGATGAATCTTCAATACATGATAGATCAACAACGGTACCTTCACCACAGAGACAACATAGTAGACCAAAATGGTTCACACAACTGCTTAAAGATGTTCACCCAAATGAACAAGACAAGACAGGAACTAGAAGTTATACTTCATCTCACTTGAATTTTTCCTTAGTAACCCATGAATCCATTGAACCAACAACTTTTGCAGAAGCAACGAAGCACAAAGAATGGCAGCAAGCCATGGTGGATGAGTATGATTCGGTGATTGCAAATGGAATGTGGAGACTTGTTGATTTTCCAACAAATCTTAAACCCATCGGCTGCAAATGGGTTTACCGAATCAAGTATAAAGCTAATGGTGAAGTAGATAAATATAAAGAAAGACTTGTCACAAAAGGATTTGCTCAAAAAGTAGGAATCCACTATGAATAAACATTTGTTCCAATAGCAAAGTAGAACACAATCAAAATGATGATAAATTCAGATGCACAGTATAGTTGGACACTTCATCAAATGGATGTTAACAGTGTCTTTCTTAATGGCGATTTGAAAGAAGTTTATATGATTGAACCCCCAGGTTTTGAGGTTGAAGGAAAGGAGCACAAAATCTGCAAACTTATTGAAGCCTTATATGATTTGAAACAGGCACCTAGAGCATGGTATGCCAAAATGGATGAATACCTTAGGCATGTTGGTTTTCATCGCAGTGAGTCTGATTTTTCAATATTCAAGGTAAAAACTTGGTTTTCATTGCTCTTTATGTTAATGACTTAATCATTACATGGAACTATGAAGATCACATCAAGCAGGTGAAACAAGAACTTCAAAAAGGATTCAAAATAACAGACTTGGGGCCACCTCGGTACTATCTTGGAGTGGAAGTTTCACAACAACATCATCAAATCTTCCTTAATCAAACCAAGTATGCTACAGATTTGTTGAAGAAATTTGGCATGGAGGATTGTAAACCCTCTCTTACTCCTATGGAGAAAAATTTAGGACTTTCAAAATTTGAAAGCGGGGAATTGGTGAACAGTTTCAGCTATAGACAATTGAATGGCAGCCTCATTTATCTGACAAACACTCGTCCAGAGTTGTCATACACAATCATTATTCTTTCCGGAATCATGCAGGAACCTAGAGAAAGTCACAGGAATGCAACAAAAATGGTCCTGAAGTATATGCAAGGAACAATAGATTTTGGGCTTCTCTATAAGAAAAACAACTTTACACTTGTTGCATATTCATATACATATTTTGTTGGAGATATTGATGATAAAACATCAACATTAAGTTATTTAATGAATATGGGTTTAGCAACAGTATCTTGGAATTGTAGAAAGTAGGCTACAATGGAAAATTCTTCAACAAAGGCAGAATACATTTCAGCTTGGAAAGCAGCTTGTGAAATTATTTGGCTCCATTGAATTTTGTAAGATCTTGGTGCTATTCAGAAATCACCAACTACTTTATTGATTGATAGTCAGACAGCAATAAAAATGTCCAAGAATCCAATATCTCATAACAGGACCAAGCATGTCAAAACCAAGTATCACTTCATCAAAACACTCATCAACAACGACATCATTAAACCATAATATTGTCCATTTGAAGATCAAACTTCAAATATTTTCACCGAGCCATTAGGAAAAATAAAATTCACAAAGTTTAGAGATGAACTTGGCATTTGTAAAAATAAACTTCAAGATTAAAGGTGGGAATGTTAGCCTAATAATCCTAAAATTTTATTTAGATAAGTATTTTTCCTAGAGAAATAAAGTTAATCTAGAAGTTGTGTATTTCATAGGAAATAGGTTGGCTTTGTCACATCCTTATCATGGTGATTGTCCTTGAGTTGTTAGTCAAGGACACATGGCATATTGAGATAAGGATTGAAAGGTTATATATATGCTTTGTCTCTCGCCCACTATGTAATAATCTTTTCTCCGATCAATAAAATTATGTGTCCGAGGATACTTCTGGAAATTAACATAAAATAAAATAAAAAAAATTGTACATAGACAACTTACTAGGACATTCAAAAGAACAAGTGAAAATTGAAAGTTGGGGCACAAATAAATAAAGTGCAAAGGACGAGGTATCCATTTCTCCCTGCACTTTTCCTATGGGTTGGAATATTATATTCCAACCCATAGGAAAAGTGCAGGGAGAAATGGATACCTCGTATTTTGCACTTTGAAAAAACAAATTTTGATCACCTTTACACATGTAGCAGTCATCCAATGAGACAGTTGTTATGCTTGAAAATGTGGTAGTTGACCTCCTTAGAAATTCATTGAAAATGTGGCACATTAATAGCTTTAGATATGGCACATTTGTTTGTCATTATTTAACTTGTGTAAATGATTATAAGACATGTACTTGTGATTTAATGCCATTGACTATAAGCAGCAATGGCAAGGCTCAAGAAGCATTGCTTACAGAAATGCAAAGCAGAGATATCCAAAGAAGTTAGAAGAATTCGGTTATTGTCCTACATTGTTGGTCAAATTCCTTCATGAGAGTTATTGTTTCAAAGACAAAAACACAAATGGTGATTTTTACAAAGCAAATCACCATATCTCAATCCTTGAGGACAACGTTTCAGACATGAGTAAGCACCAAATGAATGAATTCCAGGAGAAGATGAAGGCATTGATGGCCAACAAGAAGATGAAAATCCACATGCAGACTAAAATCCTCCACATTAGAAGACTTGAATCTATGATGTAAAATCTAGAGAAAACAAGGAACGTCAAGAATGGGGCTCTAAGTTCAAGGAGGATAGAAATGGCTACAAAGATTCAAAGTTGAGTGGGAAAGAGGAACAAATCAAAGAAGATGACAAGGACTGCCCCTGATTGCATGGGTTGTCAAGCACTGAGAAGATTGGAATCCTTCCATGTTTGTTGCAAATTCATTGCCCTCTTATGGTCAAGCAAATTTTGGTATTTTTTGTGTTTTGGCCAAAATGAATTATGGGCACCAACTCTATGCGTCTCATTTTGAAGTTAGCTCTCTACAACCCAAACACATAGGCACTTCTGATGAACATCTCAAACTGATTTTTGATAACAAATGGCTATCATACACTATATAAAGGGTACATATTGAAATCTTATGTAATGGATTTTTAATGATAGTGGAAAATCAATATAAGGTCTATGAGGTCTCAAAAGCTATGGAACTGCTAGGTACAACCACAACTTCCCCTTCTACCTTCTATATATTATAAACTCGTATTCTTTCCCACATATATTATAGAAACATACATTTTTTTTTTATTTGCAGATTATAAATGTTGATTCTATTTTTGAATAAAATAGAAAACATACATGTTTGAAATTTTTTATTAAGTTATTTATAACTTGTTCATTGGGCTATGGTCTAGTGGTTGAGATGAAGCATCACTAAATTAATGATCCAGCTTCAAACCCCAATGGGCATAAAGCATCAGATTATATGTTGGCCAAGTTTGACGAGTTTCAAAGGCAACATTGAATCTTTTAATAATAATTCCAAGTTGGAAGGCGAGGAGTCTATTTTTACCATGTAATATTTCAATGGCTAACTTAGAAGCTTATGACAAAATTTTGCCATTTTTAACAAGGCCTTATAATAGAATACAACCTTTTTTTTCTTTTGTGCATGCACGCTCTAACTTTGTATTTTTATAAGTAAATGTTTAGGGAATCCTTTTGGCAACAATGTAATATTGTCATAACCTTTGAAATAATGTTTTAAGCAACCTTCCAAAGTTCCATTCTTCCCTCCCAATGGTGAAGGGATGTGCTGAGTGTCACCTTTCGTGTGTTGGTAAACCTGCACAAATAAACAATTATGGAGTTTGCCCCTTGGGGGCCATCTACACAAGTCAAGCAGCATGAATTCTTCCAATCTAGTTTGGTGAAGCATCATACTCGACAAAAAATTAATTAAAAAATCCACTCCAATTGTTCTCACACATCATTTCATACTCTAATTTGTCGATGTGTTCTTTAGAGGTTTCAAAACATATATACAAGCACAAGTTGAGAAGCATGAATTCTTCCAATCTAGCTTGGTGAATCATCATACTCAAAAAATTAAAAAACCCCTCTCCATTTTCTCACACGTCATTTTCACTCTGATTTGCTATTGTATTCTTTAGAGGTTTCCAAACATACACATCAACTCTAAAAATTGATTTTATGTCCCAATAATCATAATTAGTCATGGTTTATTAGAAGGTATGAGTAGCAAACTATACCATGAAAGGGATTTCCTGAACAATTCATGTAAACAACTAGATTTTACAGTGATCATACCATTGAACAATGATGTGCATTTCTTCTGGTGATTAGAGTTCTTGTTGGTTCCAAATTTCTTATTTTCAAAGTTAAGGGTAAATACATAAAATCAGAGGGTAAACTATCATAGATCAATTGTTAACCTCAGATTTATTATGCACCAAAAGTGATTTAAAAAACTTGAGGTGAAAACCTCAAGGTTTTTGCACCCTCAGATACACCTCTAGGTTTTTGCACCCTCAGATACTATTTAATAAACATTGAGGTTTGCACTTATTCCTTCTTTATCCCTCGTAATAAATCCAAGGATGAGATCGCTTTATACTAGTTTATTTATGGTCCTTTAAATATCATAAATAACATTAATAATACATCTACTTTTCTTTCAATTATGATAATTATAAAAAGAAAATAAGACTTTTCTGGACAAATACCCACACAGACATCTCCCACCAACCGTGCTGTAGAGCACCTTGCCTATCTCAGTACAATTAACTTCATTGAAGATAACAGTCGCTACTGTAAATTCTTATTTCAGAAAACTATTTGTATTACAAAATACAACTTAATGTCACTTTACAACAGGAAATAGATAAGACATTTTCTAAAAATATAGATAATGTCCGGAATCATTCTTCAACTATAGGCATAACAGAAGACCAATGAGTTTACATCAATCACCAGATATATAAAATACAGTGATTCTGAGCCTATTATAAAATGCATATTTTGTAACTGGATACAGAAATATCAAATTGACAGTTTTAACTTTTAAGCCTAGAACTCGACCACTTTAAAAGCACTCTATCCAAGCAGACACTAAACACTGGCAATCTGAAAACAAGGCAAGATACAGTCGAAATTTAGAAATATAATCTGTATTTACAGACGTATCTGGAGTGCCTAAAAGACATGAGATTTAGTAACAAGTACCAACAAACTGTATGGCATCGCTGAACTCAAGAACCCGCATGGCACTACTGAAGTCAAGGACCTGCATTGCACCTCAACATTTTAACATTCGTAAAGGTTCTTTCCAAACGCCCAGCTTTCACGGTGACTGAAATCCTCTGTAAAAGAGTCAAATAAAAAGAAGTCCATCCAGGGTGATGTCATGTAATCCATCACCTTCGCCACTCAATCTGCTTTAGCTTTTCTGGAATCGCCATAGCTAGGTAATGTTAGAAACCCATACAATCACTTTGAAAGGGTGACTTGCAATTTCAACACATGCACTTCAAATTTAATATACAACTGAAATACATTAATAATACTAATCATATGCCAAATCAATAAGATATAAACTCCAAATAATTCTTGTGGAATAGCAAGCAGATGTGCACCACTGCAACAGAACAACCCTATAAAATAGGGATGCTTCGTGCAAAAATCTAATAAAATAACCAAATTTATTGAGAAATGACCTCTAAAAATTAAAAGTTGAAATGGATCTATAAACTCCATAAAGAAACTGTGTGGAGTAAGAAGCAGATCTGCAACAGAACAACCCTATAGGAAAGATCTGCATGCAAAGACTAATGAAATAACCACATTTATTGAGAAATGCTCTAAAAATCAAAGGCTGAGATGACATACCCTCTAAGCTATGTCAATGCTCAATGTGTCAGCTGGCAGGCTGTTTATTCTTATTGCAGTGTTTAATACATGTTGGTGGCTATTTACTGTACTGGTTCGCCCCATGAGGCCTTGATTTTGGACATTATGACTCTGTTTGAAGAATGGTCTTGGGTGTATTTTGTTGGATGTGAAAAATAATTGAGAATCTAGGCTAAGGGGGCACCATAAGAAGTGATTTTTGCTCCTCACAGCAGCTATCTGTCGTCTGATCTTTTTGTTATATGCTTAGTACATAACGTTTTCATGATTCAAAAAAATCAAAGGTGGAACTTCTTACCAGTGGAATCTCTTGGGGAATGAACACCATTCCCCCTGGTGGTTCTTTGAACTTTTGGTGATGACCTCTGAGTTTGTGGAGACCCAGTATGTTGATTCCCATTAGAAGCTGGAAAAGAGTTTCTTCTCCTTGCAGTACCATACTCTAGGACATCTGGACTTGAATCTTGAGAATTAAGAGCCCGGGATTTGGCTTTGGCTGACACTGTGGCAGCCATGTAGTTCGGAAGAGATGGGCTTCCTTGTGAATCATTTTCTGAATGACCAGCTTTCCTAGAGCCAAATGAACTTCGTCTTCTAGAAACGGCCGAATTTTCAAAACTACTTTTGATAGGTGACTCAAGCCTCTTGTGCTTGGTGGGAATGGAGTCACCACAAGAGATGGCGCCTTGCTGTGCTGAAGCATTTTCCGGCTCATTGCTTTCAGGTGAACTTGTTGACTGATGAATTGGGGATGTTCCCTGAACAAAAGGAGTGGAATCAAATGTTGTATTTGATAGCTTATCCAAACTACAATTACCATTCTCAGTTTCAACTCGAGGCTGAAATTGAACTGAAGCAGAACCCAAGTTTGAGCTCAATACATTTCCTGGCTGAAATGAAACAGAATCCATCACTGAGCTCAACGTACAGTTATTATTCTCAGCTTCAACTTTAGGCTGATTTGAGACAGAATCCATATCCAAAGTTGATGTGTTTCTAAAACTATCTGTGGATTTCTCAGCTTCAACCTGAAGTGATGTAGAATCAAATTCCACATTCAAAGCCTTCTCTAGCGTATAATTATCATTCCCCAAACTATAATTACCATTCTGACCTTCAACTTGAGGCTGAAGTTGATCTGAAAAAGAATCCAGGTTTGTGTCTGATGAATTTCCTGGCTGAACTGAAACAGAATCTACAACTGAGCTCGATGTACACTCAGAATTCTCAACTTCAACTTTAGGCTGATTCAAGACAGAATCCATGTCTGAAGTAAATGTCTTTCTAAAACTATGTGTGGATTTCTCAGCTTCAACCTGAACTGATATAGAACCAGATGCCACATTCAAAGCCTTCTCTAGCTTACAATTGGGACTTTCAACATTGACCTCAGTCTGATCCGGTACAGAAATTGTTGCCGGATTTGAAACAATACTCAAGTTAGATTGGAGGTTCTCAGATTCAATACTATGCTGACCCAAAACAGAATCCCTTGTTGTGTTAGACACCTTGCTAAAGTTACAATTAAAATTTTCAGCTTCGTCCTTTAATTGATCCAAAGAATTCATTGTTGAACTTGAGTCATCACTTATCTCCATGCTCAGCTGCTCTGAAACAGAATCCAATGTTGAATCTGACACCCTTCTCAAATGCATGGAATTCTCAATTGCAGGTTCAATCTGACATGAGACAGAATCAAAAGTGGAGTTTGATGCTTTTGTTGAATCACGAATGTGGTTCTCACCTTCAAGCTTGGGCTGATTAGAAAGGGAATCCATTGTCGAATTTGTTATTTTTCTTAAGGTAAGCTGAGGGTTATCAGGTTCAGTGTTAGACTCAATGGGAACAGACTCCAGAGACGGATCTGATGTATTTCTGAGTGGGATGCTTAACTGATTAGAAACAGAATCATAGTTTGAAGATTGCATATTTTTCAAGCTATCATTGCCCTTCTCATTGTTTGTTTCATGCTTACTTGGAGCCGAAGCAGATGTTGGCATATAATCTAGTATTAGCATTGATCCCTCCCTTGAACTACAGTTGGAATCCACAGTTTCAACACTGTCCTTAGTCAAATCCAAAGTTGACACTTGTTTCAACTGTTCACTCAGCCGATCTGGAAGAGAATCCAATATTGAATTCGAAGATTTTTTTATGCTGTGAATCTGATCTGAAACAGAATCAGGTGTTGACGTTAAATCGGATCTCTTTGTCAAGCTGAAAGCTGTTTTCTCAGATTCAACCTCGGGCTGATCAATAACAGGACCTAACATTGAATTTGACTCCTTTATCAAGATCAACTGTTCACTCAGCTGATCTGGAAGAGAATCCAATATTGAATTCGACGATTCTTTTATGCTGTGAAGCTGATCTGAAACAGAATCAGGTGTTGATGTTAAATCGGATCTCTTTGTCAAGCTGAAAGCTGTTTTCTCAGATTCAACCTCAGGCTGAACAATAACAGGACCTAACATTGAATTTGACTCCTTTATCAAGATATGCCTAGGATTTTCAGCTCTGGCCTCTAGGATATGTGCATGCTCACTTTTATTTAAGCACTTAGCAGTATTATTTGCCTGAACTGACAAACCAGATTCCCAAGGAGCAGCAGCCATCCAACGCTCCAACCATTTCCATCCAGAATTGCAATGGTCTGGATCATACTCCATACATAGAGAATCTGTCTTTGGTACAGCTTTTAAAAGCTTCAAAAAGACAAAGGAAAGTGTAGAATTAAATATCAATGTTATCCATTCCTACTTTTTTTGCATGATAGACTTTATGTTATGCTAAAACTGGACTGTATTGGTTTAGATACTCGAGTTTCAGGTTTACCTGATTAGCAAATCCATTTGAGAACAGCTTCTCTGACAGAAAAGTATCATTGTTCATTGAAGCATTTGAAACATTTCTCTCCTGAAACCATCCAAAAGACCTTGTCAAACATTGAATAAGAATGAAAACAAGATGCTATACAAGTTTTAAACATCACATACAAGCTGATGCATAAATATTTTCCTAGTTCAACTCAACACACAACGGTTATATATTCTTACCAAACCATTTCCTTTTGAACCATTCTGTCGTCGTATGTATTCAAGCTTCTCTCGAATAGCCAATCCTTCTTCTGACGATCGCACTCGACGAGCACGAACCAAAGCTTGCAATCTGACAATTGCTCGCACACAACGCAAAGTTATTGCAGCCTGCTTTCTAACTAAGTGTCCCCGAACATGGGCTTGTAAACTTACAATACATTTAAGACGATAGAATTCTCTGCAGGCCTGCAAAAATTTCAAAAATCCCAATTTGCTATCAAGCCCTGCCAAAATTGACTTAAAATGCATAAATTTATACTGTAGTATTATCCTATTGTATTAAACCTATAACAGCAAATGTAATATAGGAAAGAAAATGAGCTCCATTGTTCTAACAGATACAGATCAAATGTAGAAGAAGCTCGATTACAAAAATATTGAAAGCCCATGAAAAGAGAATTTTCAGATAGTATAAGTGACAGTATAAATACCAAATAGGCCCTGATAGCTGCTTGGATATCAATCACTGCAGACACTTCTATGCTTCTATCTGTGGATACAGGTGTTCCTGTGGCTTTAAATGTCACTGCAGCTTCTGTAGTCTCAGATGGTTTATCCATTAAATCTGAGAGAGTAGACTTTCCTGCACTTGCATGCATTATCTGTTTGTTCTGATCACAAACAGATTCTTGTTCATGTTTATCTTTACTTGAGGATGATTGTTCAATTTCCACAGTGGTGCTCAGCACCCTGTGTTGTGCAGCTCTTTTCCTAAAACTCCATCTCCGCTTCTCTTTAGAATCTTTCTCCTAGTTGTACACAAGAACAATACCATAAATTAAGTTTCTTCATCAGAATTGGATTGAAATAGCAACAAATCCCAGAAGATACACAAACACACAAGATGCTTTCATCAATAAGAATCAGATAACAGCCAGTGTTTTAGTCTTCGATAACTCTCAAACACTGTCCAAGTTTCAATTATAACTTAGTTGAAATGGGTATGGAGTCTGGACGTATCCCTTCTAAGACTGCTCTAGTAATGGTAATAAGTGGACTTTCATAATTTGCTTTGAGGTATTCATGTTTCTGAGGTGGAAAAATTACTTTTGTTTGCAACTGTGCTCAAGATTTATGGACGAATAGGTAAAAGAGGATATCTCATGCACAAAACATAACATATTACCATCGGATTTGCAAATATTCCCTATAATTAAGTAGGGGACACTAGAACGGGAGTTCTAACACTCAGATTTGCAAATATTCCCTATAATTAAGCAAGTGCTAGGAAACATCAGCTTGTTGCCCCAAGGAAGCAATTCATTTGCTAAAGGCCGAATAGATAAGACCATATTATGTATCCCTATTCCTCTAAAATAAGATTTACAGACAAATCACAATATATACTTCATATCCTACAGAAATTTCCAAAGTTTGAATTTGGGAACTATTTAATACTACATCTATCTGCAATTCAAGTAGGATCGACAATAGCATTTCGATGAATTTCTAATAGACCTCATTAGTATAAAAATATGCCTCAACTGAGAGGCAGTAGGGAACACTAGAACTCCCGACTAATCTTTTCCAAGCTTACTCTGCTAGCAGGCATGTGCAATATCACAGAAAGAAAACACCAAACAGAATACACTTATTTTGTGTCTCAATAGGAGTTACATGTTAAACATTGTATCTCCTTTCCACCAGTTTTTGTTACAGGGGGGTTTCCTGCATATCACCGACAACTTGCCACACAAATTTAAATGAAAAAAAGGGTGTTTATTTTCCATTCAGGATCAAAAGGGATGTTAGGGAATGAAATGCAAATTTGCATACAACAGCTGTTGTTTTTTGCTCACAAGCAAGTAGGACTTGTCCATATGCAAGTGTGAACCCCGAATAAGTATGTTGTATCAAGAAGGTGCAACATGATGACTCCATAGGAACTGATCCTGTAAGGTATATGCTTCAAAATAAACCTTAGGTTTAGAGCGTACAAGGAAAAAGCCACAAGCTTTTTGCCAGTAAAGTAAGATACCTTTTAGACAATTTGCAGAGAATGATTAAATTCTGACCAAAACCAAATCAAAAGGAGAATTTATGATCATGAATAGCCAATGGATGCTCACCACAAATTCATCTCAATAGGATTTTCTCAAAAAAGTGCAATTAAAGACAAAACAAGTCGAATGTGCATAGGAAGAATTCACAAATGGAAAAGAAGTTTGAGTTTGGGTTGAGGCTACAACTCTGGTCCGCATAACCACGAAGTACTATGAAGATAAACTTGACATTGAAATCATGAAGATTGACCAGTATGGTGCCATTCTTGGTCAGAAATACTCATCATTTATGGGCTCTGTATGTGCATATTCTTTCTTATCATCATACTTTGATTTCCTAAGGAAAGAAGAAAAAATCCAGTTACTAGGTGATAAGGATTTTTCACAAAGTTGCATCCTATCAGAAATTAAGCAAAAGCCTGAGAAAAATAGAAAATCCATCATGATTCATGGCATATTCTTCAAAGGAAATGTACAATACCCACTTAGAGGTTGGCATCCGAGTCAAGTCATTATGGGAGGGAAGATGCAAGATGGCAAAACAAGATCTTATGCAGGCATTCAAATGGCAGTCTTGTTTATCTGCTCTGTTAGGGCCCTATAAATATAGGTAATCTGTTTGTTCAGTTATCTATTTTGGAAATCTGTTGGTAAGGTTTAGCCTATGAATCACTAGGTGTCATAGCCTAAACAGAGGTGTTTATCCAAGCAGCCATTTAGTTTTTGAAGTCTGATGGCCAAAACAAAATATGGATCTTTGGGAGATTTTCTTTGCATATAAAATTCGGTTCAGATCAGGTTACAGGTGTTTTCATGGCATAGTACTCAGGAGCAGCTTTCCAATGGTATATCTGGTGCTTCAGACCGACATCTAGATCAAAAGGTTAAAAAACAAATTATTTTGCTTATGTTTTATGGTGCATATGTTTTTAACCAAAGTTGAAGTTTTGTCTTGTAGTGCATAAAATCCACGCAAATTTTCCCCGGCGGCATCATCCATCCTCCCAATCGACGGCCCTTATTTCTTTTCGCCCCCCCCCC
>JASDQU010243342.1:38623-52978 GCA_032191745.1 Picea mariana | reverse complement strand
CCTCCGAAATCCGCCTAACTCACTCCCGATACTGCTCACCTTTTCCCCCGCTACTCCCCCTCTCCCTACATGACACCTGTCCCCACGCCTCTTATCCGTTAGACATTACTCTTCCCCAATTACCGTAAGCAATCCCTTAATGGTCCCGCACCCCTAACAAATATCCCTGCAACCATAAAAACTCAGCATTTGCCCCCCGTTACACTATTTGATGACTGAAAACCTGTGAAGACTGAGCCAAAATGAAATGCATTTTACGATGGGAGACTGAGGTAAAAAGGCCAAGGTGATTCCAAATATTTTGTGACAGAAATAGAATTCAAAGGGACAGATGGCAAAGAAATCAATATGAGAGGACAGTAAGCAGATTTTGTGGAGATAGTTTCAACCATCATTCTAGATTTCAGGGGCATGAAGACACCAGCAGAAGATCAGCAGTCAATCAACCAATTCCAGATTTCAATGCACGATACTTGCAGAAATAGCCACAGTCAGCAGCAAGGACCAACAACGCAGCAAGAATCAAAGGACAGATCATCAGCAGCTTCCATCAAAACAGCGCTAGAAATCCGAACAGATCTGAAACATTCTTATATTTTTGTAACTAGAGATATAGTTAGTTTAGTTATTCCTAAAATATATCCTGATCAATTATAACGTGATCTTTTGTAAATAAATTTATAAATACTTCTCATTTCGAAGTATGAAGGGTTGGACTTGGGACTTGTTTTGAAGGATAGGACTAGTATTGTAAAGCAGCCCACAGAGACAGTATTGATCAGATTTTCCAGTAATACAGTGCAATTATTACAGGATACTTGTGTCAACTTTATTGGTGAAGTACATTTTTCCCTGTTAATTTGTTTTCCCCTGTTATCACTATTGTTTCCTAAATTCTGAATTATACTAAGAAGATAAAGGACAGAATTTGTTTAAATGTACACTCTGTCTCTAGCTTAAGAATAATTTCTATGTTTTCCATTGAAGATTAAAATCAGAATTCTTAATTGCTCTGTTTTTTATTGGATTTCTAGACCTTTTCCTCTCATCCACACCTCAGATCTTAAAGGATCCAGTGAATTTGCCTACCCTGCCTTGCAATATTAGCCTGTTAAACCTTGTATTTGATCAATTCAAATATGTAACTCCATTTGCCCAATGGCCCATCTTCACTGTTCCAACCAAACAATTCAAATCAAACAAACAAACCCTGAACTATCATAACTAGCCTAATATTTTAATATAAAAAAATCTAAATCTTATAGAGAGATCCCTCTCTGAAGCTAGCAGGGCTAGATTGCAGCTTCCAAAGTGGTTTTGTGGTTACCTCTATCCATTTCTTTCTCAGCCTTAAGAAATTATGGAGTGATAACATGCTCAAAGGTAGAGGATAAAATATTAACAAATTTCAAACCACAAGGACCATTGATCCATATCTATATTTGATGGGGTCCCAATGGGCAGCACCCCTGGCAGGTATAGCCCAGGTGTCCTAAAAACAGTTCATTGTATGCATGGAATCTTTATACTGTCAATTTTTAAGCATCTAATTTCAGATCTGAAAATTACTTCCTAGTGACTTCATATAGTAAACCCTAGGGCTGTTATCACTGAATAATTTTACGCTGAAATTATGACAGAATATTAAAACGGAAACATAAAGATCAAATAAAAACCATTCATGCACAAGATACACAAATTTCTATTCTACAAAATTTCCAAATTTAGAATTTCTGAGGGCAAAACCAGCCCTCTCGGCAAATTCATAAAATCAACAAAACCAGTCCTCTCAGCAAAAAATACAAATCAGGACAAAACCAGTCCTCTCAGCAAAAAATACAAATCAGCAAAATCYCGAAAAATTCCCAATTCACTTGCAAACCTGTTGACTTCACCTGTACGGCCTGTTGATGTCAACYGTACGAACTGTACGGACTGCTGACATCAGTTGTACRGACCTGTCACCTACCCAGAAAACTCACACGTGCTGTTTGTTTCCTGCCCTCACATGTGCGGCATGTTCCTGTCCTTTTCTGTCACACGTGCRGCTTGTTATCTCCCTCACACATGCGGTTATCTTTCTGTCTCCTCTCACACATGTGAACTTGCACGTGTGGCCTCCTCCTTGGCAAAAAAAACAGAAAGACTAGAAAACCCTAGGCCAGATTTGCCAAAGTGCAGAATTTTCTTGCTGAAATTTTCATCCCAATCTCCTTAGCACAAATGCTCACTCACTTATGCTAACTCCATAATGTCACAATAAAATGTCCTCTCATTATCTCTCATTTTATAGGAGTCTAATGAGTGAGTTTAGGAACCCCTTCTAAACTCAACATTAAATTATAATTGTTTAAACTTTAATCACACATGTGTGTGTGTGAAGCCCCAGCACGTGTGGCCTCCTCCTTGGCAAAAAAACAGAAAGACTAGAAAACCCTAGGCCAGATTTGCCAAAGTGCAGAATTTTCTTGCTGAAATTTTCATCCCAATCTCCTTAGCACAAATGCTCACTCACTTATGCTAACTCCATAATGTCACAATAAAATGTCCTCTCATTATCTCTCATTTTATAGGAGTCTAATGAGTGAGTTTAGGAACCCCTTCTAAACTCAACATTAAATTATAATTGTTTAAACTTTAATCACACGTGTGTGTGTGAAGCCCCAACACAAGCCCCCAACACCAATTCCAAGCCCCAACTCCAATCCAAAAGGGGTTTTCACAATATGAAAATGCAATGTGGGTGCCAACGAAAATTCTAACATGCTCGACACCAAGGCCAATGTGAGAATACCTGCCCGAAGCTACAAAACATCAACATATACTTGGCAACAATTTTCTCCAGGATTCCAAATATAGATAATGACAGCTATTTTAACAGCTAGAAGTGATTTGCAGCTATCCGTGAGAATTTGTAACTGACACAAAACCCTCCAAAAATATATGAAGCAAGGTAGTAGAGGCAAACATTTTGGTGGTTTGCTTCTTCTTGTGTGTTTTGTCGTATAAGACATACATTGCAGTAGAATGGGATAACAATAGGATTGCAATCCATCCCATCAGGGTAGCATGGTACATTTGTGTACTTGTAATTGTTTTCCAATAAAACTTCACTGTTTTTAAAGTTTATTTTCACACATTTTTGTTATTGTTTTGAGCATGGATCAACGACATGGCAAAGTTGGCATGTTATGTATATGAATGATGTTTTTCATTGGAAAAATATACTTGCATTTTTTATAAGACTAACAAATTATCTTTTGTAGAACTTATACTAGAATTTTGTGATGGTGTCTTTGAAGTTTGAATGAATTTATTCACAAGGACAAGAATATGGTCCTAGACACTTAAGATAAGCATTGTAATACTATAGTATAAATATGACTTCTTCAAGAATGAAATTTTGTACTGAAAGGCATAATGATATTGCAGTGAACCCGGGTCAATCCAAAGTGTGCAGGCATGGAAAACACTCATAAACATGCAGGAATAGAATTTATTAAAGAAAAACAAGGAGTTCACTTGGACAGGTACGCATCAAGCAAGTTTGAATTGCATACAGTTTAAAATTACACGCATGAAGAGAAGCTAGATGATGCAGAGAGGATATCTACTATTTATAACCAGGAATTGCTTGCAATCAACCATGCAATTTATAGATAAGCATCACCATCTCCAATGAAGGTGACCCCATTCTTTGTGTTAACTTCTTAGAGAAGGCATTTTCTAAGTTCACAATCTGATGATGCGAACAATTGTGCGAATTGTTTAAAAAAGGCCCATGACCTGGTAAAGGCGATTGATGAACCATGGAACTCCAAAAGGAATCAAGGACTGCTTGATAAAATGGTCTGACAAGATAACTGAAAAGTACCCTTGTATATCTGCAACTTTAATGCAAAAAGTGTGGCAATGACCACCTCAAGGCATGGAGAGATCTCACAGGACAAGAAGAATGACCAAGGTGTTCTTAACAAGGATATCTGAAGAATTGTCAATCACATTTAGATTGTTACCCATGTTCTTTGGAAACTTATCTTTTCAGTTGACAATCAAGAAACAAAGTTAAAAGGCAAGGAAAGTCATCCTTGGTAGATTCAATGAATTTTTGACAAGTGGCTAATTTTGGCAGGTCAACTCCTTGGTATGGGCTCAACTGGGACATATAGAGGCCACCCATGGGTAATTTGGGCCCAAAAAGCCATATAGAGGGGTGTGAGGACCTCAGCTAGTCACATTGCATTTTTGTTCAATCTCTTTCCTACTGTGCATTAGAGGTGCTATTATAGTCACCTTAAATCCTAAATAAATTTTATGATTTTTTAAATTGAGAAAGGTCCAAGAAGCTCTAGAGGCGACTCAGGCCCACTGTAGATTCAGTTTGTATTGTTTGACAACATTTGTTGTACCATAAGTTCAAACTGCCAAAGAAAGATTTACCAAGCTTGGGGAAGCACTAACAGAGTGATAACAAGGGGTCTTGTGGCGAAAAGGCTGGAACACTAAGCAGATGAAAAGTATTGCATGGTAAATATATCTCACCATAGATGTATTCATTAGATACGATTTTAAACATTGTTTCAATTTGCACTTGAATCCAGTTACTAATGTAAGTGTGCAAAAGCTTAGACAAATGACTTTTGAAAGGTCCCCAAGGAATAAAGGATTCTGTTTATGCTGTTGAGGCATGTGGTTTGCAGATAGAATTTATTCAATGTCATTCTCCCACTCTTGTGCAGTGAGGACCCTAAACCCTAATCCTAATTTTATTGCCAAATCTACAGATTCCATCATAGGGTGAAATCATATTTTACAAGATATGGGTCCACTGGGAAACTGATGATATAAATCCTATGGTAAATTGGAAAGCTCCATAGAGGGTGTTAATTTTCTAATCCCAGTGCCTAGATAAATTATTTCCTTGCTGAAAATTAAATTGCAGCTCACAGAATAAAATATATTGACTGGAATAATTAACTGGAAATAAATAGTGGAAGCAAAGGAAATCAATTTCACACAAAAAAATTTGCCCTTCAAAGAACAGCTTTTCATTAAATTTCTCCAAGCTAACAAGGGCTCCCAAACTGGGAAATTTTCCCACTAAGAAAAGAAATAAATTACAGCAAAACTTGACTGCCCGATCTGCTGCCCAGCACTTTTGCTCATGCCCATACGGCTTGCCCGTGGCCTATACGGCCTCTGCCCGCGCTAGTACAGTCTTCCCAACCTCTGCACACCTATACGGCCTCTACCCAGTGTTGTACAGCCTCTTCCCAAGCTGTACTTGGCTGCCCACAACCTCTCTGTTGTTGTTCACTTGATCACTCCTTTGGACTGAGCAAAAATTCCTTCTCTTGCTCTCAATGTGAGTCACAAACTCTCATTGGTTGTGTCTCTTCTCCTTTCACTTCGTTGTCCTTTTATGACATTAAATCTCTAACCCTAATCTTCAAAGTGATTGACGGTTGAGATTAGATATCACCTCACTTGAGATCAACAGTTGAGATTAAGTCTAAGTCACTAATGTAATTTAATTATATTTTATTAAACTTTTCCTAATTCAATAATTAAAAAGACATTCGCTTTTATAATTCCTTTAATTAAAGTGAATTTCCAAAGTTCAGGAAAGGTCCTTTGGACGACTTCCACACATCCGACATTAGACCTGTGCGGAAGTACCTATCCGAGCTACAAACATCAACACTCTTAGCGAGGAAGGTATTCTGCACCATTCAAGTTTGTCCCRATAGAATTCAAACTTCCCTTTAGCCAAGGGTTTGGTCAGAATGTCTAAAACCTACTCATATGTGGAGATATACTGAAGCTTGAATACTCCCTTCTAAATCTTGTCTCAGATGAAGTGATATATGATCTCAATATGCTTGGATTTGTCATGGAATATTGGATTCTCAAAGAGTTTGATACACCTCTAATTATCACAGTATATCACTGTAGGATCCAACTCCTGATCAAATAATCTTACAAACAATTTGTGAAGCCAAATGGCTTCACAACTTGCCATGCTCATTGCCATATACTCTACCTCTATTGAACTGAGTGCTATGGAAGTTTTCTTCCTGTTGAACCATGTTATCACTGTTGATCCCAAGTCGAAGCAGCGCCCCGAGGTGATCTTCCTATCTACGACACTCCCTGCCCAATCTGAGTCTGTATAGCCTTGTAGTCTTACTCCATCACCTCCAAGATACCTTAGACCATACTCCATGGTACCTCTCGAGTACCTAAGCACATGATTTGTTGCTATCCAATGCACCTTCATAGGTTCTACAATGAACTGGCTCAAGGTGTTCACAGCAAAACATATACTTGGTCTATTGCTGACCAAATACATCAAGGATCCTATCAGTTGTCTGTACAACCTGGGATCCACCAACTCTAAATCTGAAGTCGCAACCTTCTTCAGGTTGGTGATCATAGGTGTAGCAATCGAGCTACAATCCTCCATCACGAATCTCCTCAAGATATCCATTGTATACTTCCCTTGACCAAGGAAGATTTCTCCCAATCTCTGCCATACCCCTAACCCCAAGAAATAATGCATCAAGCCAATGTCCTTCATTTAGAACTATGTAGCCAAACCTACTTTCCACCATGTTATAACTTATAAGCTCCTCTGCACCTATGAGAAACAAGTCATCTATGTACAGCACCAAGATGAGTGGATCAATCCCAACAAGTATGAAGTACAAGTTAGGATCAGCTTCACTCTTGGTGAAGCCCATGCTCAACAAGTATCCATCAATCCTGGAATACCACGCCCTGGGTACCTGCATGAGTCCGTACAAGGCTTTCTTAAGCCTGCACACATGAGACTCCCTCCCATGTACCTCAAAGCCCTGAGGTTGCTCTATGTATACTTCCTCCTCAATGATCTTGTTGAGGAATGTTGTCTTTACATCCATCTAGTGAATTCTCCACCTCGTAACTTAGGCAATGGATATAACAACTCGAATGGAAGCATACCTAGCGACTGGAGCAAAAGTGTCCTCGTAATCCACTCCCTCTTTCTGGGAGAATCCTCTCGCCACAACCCTAGCCTTGAATTTCTCGATGTTACCATCTACAGCATGCTTAATTTTGAAGAGCCACCTGGAACTCACCACTAACTTCCCCTCCAGTCTCAACACTATATCCCACACATCATTCTTCATGGTGTAGTTGTACTCCACCATGGCATCCCACCAAACCTGTTGATCTGCTGCATCCTCAAAACTGGAAGGCTCAGCATCAATGATGCTACTCATAAGTGACAAATAGTTAGGAAACTTTCTCGAAGGCTTTCTCTCCTGGAATGTGCACTTAGGAGCCTCAACATGCTCCTGAGCATCCCTCAATGTTTGTGTAAGCATCGAGGTCTCCTGACAGAACTGGGAGGAGCTATTGACTCCAAACCACCTAAAGGTTGGCTCCCTAAACTGGAAGTTGTCGAATGTTGTTCTTCCTTTTGAGCCTCCTACTCCTCATACTCTATCACTGGTAGTGGCTCATGAGACTTCCTAGATGTTAAGTTCTCCTCGAACTTCACATCTCGACTCACAATTGTCTTCCTCCGTGCTGGAATGAAAATCATGTATAATTTTGAAGTCTCGTTGTACCCCACAAGTACGCCCTTCTATCATGAGCGCTCCAGCTTTGTCCTCTTCTCCACAGGCACATGGATGTATATTGGACAACCAAAGATGTGAAAATGCCTTATCTATGGCTTCAACCCAATGAATGCTTCTTCTGGAGTCTTGTCCCCCAAGATCCTCTGAGGACTCTTGTTCAAAATATACATTGTCATATTACATGCCTCTAACGAAAGAAACATAGGTAGATCCTAGTCATGAATCATAGCCTTAGCAACTCCAATGATGGTCGATTCTTTCTCTCTGCAATCATATTATGTTGTGGGTTGTATGAAACTGTCAACTCCTTCTTGATCCATGCCTCCTTGCATAAATCCTTGAAGTCATTAGAAGTGTACTCACCCCCATTGTCTGAACTTAAGACCTTGATCTTCCTTTTTGTCTGATTTTCCACAAGACCCTTAAACTCCTGAAGTCAACTCCAGACCTCATCCTTGGTCTTCATAAAGTAGATCCAAGTTTTCCTAAAGAAGTCATCAACGAATGTCACATAGGACAAGGCTCCTTGCATTGATGTTATTGACATCATCTCACATACATCTAAAAGAATCAAATCCAAGATCCCCTTGGATATGTGCTCGCTGCTTGGAAAAGCAGACTTACCAAGTGCACACCCTTTACACACTCCCTGTTGCTCGATGTTGAAATCTGGAAGACCAATGACAATCTCCCTCAGAATCGACAACACCTTGTAGTGTAGGTGTCCCATCCTCCTATGCCATAACTCACACAAGTTGTCATTGTCTATACCAAGGCTTGAACTGACTTACCCTGTAACCTAAGACTGCGCTCTCTAACCCCAATGACCTTTACTATGTTAGGGATAGATTCTTCTGGATAGATGAGTACTTGAACTTTCTGAAACTTGACGAAAAAACCCTTGTCCTCCATAACTAAGACTGAGAGCAAATTCTTCCTAAGTCCCGGTAAATATAACACATCCTTGGCTTCCAATGAACCACCTGACTTGAGTTGGAACGAAATAGTACCAACTCCTTTAGCTGCATTCTTGGCATCATTACCAAGCTCCACATGAATACCTGAGTCCTTCTCCATCAAACTGCTAAATAGCTCTCGTGTTGATGTCATGTGACATGATGCACCATTGTCTAGGTACCAAGCGCTTATGGTGACTGTGTGGGTGGAAAGGCAGGAGACTAGTGAGAAGTCCTTCTCAAACTTCATAGAAAACTCATTCAACTGAGCTTTTGTTGATGCCTGCTATGATTTCCTCTTACCCTTCTTTTTCTCTGGACAATGAAATGCATAGTGACCATTTTTGTGACATACAAAGCACTTGATCTTGCTCAAGTCCTTCTTCCCCGGCTGTGAAGTTGACTCCTCATCTCTACCCTTCTTGTTGGAACCCTTTTCTTTGCCCTTTCTTGCATGACTGACAAGGGCCAGGTTCTCATCACTACCTCCCTGGCTGCTTGCTTTGAACTCCTCTAGTGTCTCTTCCTGGATGAAATCATCCCAAAGCTTCTCAAAAGAGGGAAGTTTCTCCCATGCACAGATACCCTTGACAAATGGTTCCCAAGACTTTGAGAAACCATTCAATATCGTATTAACTAGCTCTACATCGGTCACCTTTTCCCCAACTGCTGCAAGTTGATCCCGAATCTGAGTGTTCCTTATGAGATAGCTAGTAACATTGTCAAATCTGGACATCTGCACTGATCTGAACTTATTTCTCAATATCATCTTCCAGTTCATGTTATTGCTTTGGAAAAGACTCACTAGAATGTTGAACATCTCCCTGGCCATCTACTTCTTAGAAAAATGAGGAATCAAATGATCTTTTACTACATCCAAGATCACTCGTTGAGCTCTGATCTCCTTTTCATGAGCAGCCCTTTGTTGTGGATCTATTGGTGGAGTAATCTCTTGGCTGCAAAATTCCCAAATATCATTTTCCTTCAGAAGCAAGGTAACCCTTGCTTTCCAGGACATGAAGTTGGATGCTCCATCCAATCTGTCTTCGAATCTGAGACTTGTTGCTGCCATTTCTTAGATTTGATCAAACTTTCGTGGATTTAGCTCTCGCAAGATTTACTATTAATTTATAGATCTGATGAGATCTCTTGAAATCAGCCTCCTCTTCAGAATTCTAGCTCTGATACCATGTTAATTTTCTAATCCCACGGCCTATATAAATTATTTCCTTGTGATTTCCTTGTTGAAAATAAAATTGGAGATCAAAGAATAAAATATACTGACTAGAATAATTAACTGGAAGTAAATAGAGGAAGCAAATGAAACCAATTTCACACCCACAAAAAATTTTGCCCTTCAAAGATCGGCTTTTCATTAAATTTCTCCAAGCTTACAAGGGCTCCCAAACTAGGAAATTTTCCCACTAAGAAAAGAAATAAATTACAACAAAACCTAACTGCCTGATTTGCTGCCCAAACTGCCTAGCCTGCTACCCAAACTACCCAGCAATTTTGCCCGCGCCCGTACGGCCTACCCGCGGCCCTGTATGGCTACCTGCAACCTGTACGATGATGCCCACGACCTATACAACTTATGCCCGCGCTGGTATGGTCTACCCAACCTCTTCCCAAGCTGTATTTGTCTGCCCACGGCCTCTCTATTGTTGTTTACTTGATCTCCCCTCCTTCAGACTGAGAAAAAAGTCCTCTTGCTCTCACTATGAGTCACAGACTCTCATTTCTTGTGTGTCTTCTCATTTCATTTTGTTGTCCTTTTATAACATTGAGTGAATCTCTAACCCTAATCTCCAAAGTAATTGACGGTTGAGATTAGATCTCAGCTTACTTGAGATCAATAATTGAGATTAAGCCTAAGTCACTAATGTAATTAAATTACATTTTATTAAACTTTTCATAACTCAATAATTAAAAAGACATTCAATTTAATAATTTCTTTAATTAAAATGAATTTCCAAAGTTCATGAAAGGTCCTTTGGACAACTTCCACACATCCAACACTAGACTTGTGCGGTGTTGAAGTTTGAGTAGCTTCGGAAGATATTATTATTATATTTATCTTGTATTTGACCAAGACAAAACCCTAAAGAACATTATTATATTTTAGTTGTTAAGTCGGCCCTATTGTGCCTTTGTAAAAGTTGGCCCTATTGTGCCTTTGTAAAAGTTGACCCTATTGTGCCTTGACAAGTCAAATGTAAAATAGAAGGATGAAGAGGACAGGTCAGCCCTAACCTAATTCTAGGCAGTCCAACTTGTATTTATAAGAGGCCTAGCGCCTCATTTGGTGACACACAACCAGCTCTTACAGAAATATACATGTCCGAGCTACAAACACTAACAGACCCCACCAAAATGCAAAATTAAGTTTTTCTTTCAGAGGGTTTGACCCAAAAAACTGGCAATTAATGGTAAAAGTTGACATTTCTTTTATCTTTCCCTTTTATCATTTTTAACATTACCATTAATTGTTTCAAGATGTTTGAGAGTGGTTCCAACCCCATCGGACTTCATATGGAGAAAGTAGAATTTCATATCCCATTCAGAATTCAGCAAACTTAACGGTTTTTAGGGTTTCAAGATCAGTGGGACTGCAACATTTTCATTGGATTCTATCACGTATAAGGGTATGGGATTGGCATTTAATCAAGAGCACCAGGCCCTTTATGTACCTCGATGTTGATGGTATTGATTGTTGAACTCCTCTATCATGGCCTTGGCAAAAATGTACCCTTCACTCAAAACAAAATCATTGATTAGGCATGTGAAGATTTTTCTACCATATTATAACATATAACTTTATTAGGCTTAGATTAGGTAGTTTCATCAAAATTGGGTGGTGTTGACTGATGTCCTTGGAGGATCGAGTTAGAGGCAAAGGGTGATACTAATGATGAGGATCCCAATATAAGCAACGGTGGAACATTGCTTGTCATTCATGTTTGTCATTGCTCATTTATTCATAATGCTTTCTTTCAAAGTTGAAATAATTTTTTGGAATCATGGTTTGGAATCTTTAAAATATAAAATTTTCATTAAAATTTAAATATACGTATTTTTTAGTAAACCAAGTCATTGAAATGAGATCGGTCTGAGTTAATCTGAGTCTGAGTCAAAGTCCGAATTGATAGGTGATCGAGTCAAAGTCCAAGTCCGAGTTTAAAAACATTGTGTGATTCAAAGCTTGTGGTGTTTGAATTGCCATTAGATCTAGCCTGCATTGTTATAAAGTCATATGGTTTAACGTGATATGAATCTTCACAGATCTATAGTGTTTCACACTTCTGTCCAAATTTTTTATTCTCTTGAAAATCTGATAATTGTGGCCCATGATATACAGTGGCTCAGTCTCAGAGTGAATATCATGGATAAGTCTCTTGAGGTTATGTTTATAACTATTAGCAACCTGATCAGATCATGTATCACTTTTTCCTTGATACCACAGAATTACTCTCAAAATACCGCTGTGATATTTTGCCTTTTTCTAGCTGTCATATTCTCATAGAGGGAGCTGCCTTTTTCCCATTCTTTGATCGCAATCCTTCCCAAAAAAACCCGTACCTGTTGTTTCAAGGACTTGGGGAACCCTAGGAAATGTCCCCAAACTGTTGGGGACTTCACTGGGGACTCGAGGACTTGTTGGTCGTCCCCAAGACATTCTGGGAAGATTTCAAGGACGTTCCAAACAGATTTTGAGGATGTTCTAGGTAGATTTCAGGGATATTCAAAGCGTGTATCTTCATTTTTGACAATGGACATTGATGATTGGACAATATGATCATTTATCCCATCCATTTTTTGGTACTACATTGAATCTAAATCTGCTATACAAGTTGCAGCTCAAAACATGGGTTTCGTATGATGGGTTCCAATTTGGGTTTCTGGTGATTTAACTATTGTCTTTTCAACAACAATATTAGCCTCTATGTCAAAAATCAAGAAATGAAACATTTCAAAGGAGCTTTTACATATTGTACATGGGTTTTGAGGAATCATTCAAGTCTAGTTCTTCCACCATCTCAACCTCAAGCAATGTGAAAACAATCAAATAGTAGTGACTCAGATTGAATACTAAATGTTTGAATAAATTCCTATTCAATCACCTTCTTAATCTGAAATAAGAATCTAATCTCTTTATAGAACCAAAGTATTTTGTAGTGGTTTTCAACACAGCTGTAAAAATCTGCAGAACCTATTGAGAAGGGAATACCTTTTAAGTTTTAACATAATCATCGTTAACAAGAAATATGAGGAAGAAAAGCTACTATAGAGAAAGTTCTTTGACTCATGGACCCTTCGTGGACCTTCTTTGTCTCATAGACCCTTCATGGACCTTATTACTAATTGAAAATAGTTACACTTACGTTACCTAAAGCTAATATGCATTTTGCTCATGTTTAGGGGCCAATAATGGAATGTCACTCGGCCCTTTTTTAAATTGCCCGAGCTTTTTCAGAACTGGCAAGAACAAGGGTTGTGCATCATACTATTTAGTATAGCCTGCTATGCCTATAAGCAACTACAAATGCTTATGGTGAATTCTAAATTTTTAATATTTATTATTATTATTATTATATCATCGTCCCCAACCTGTCGTCCCCAGTAAAATTTGGGAGTGCACTCTAGCCATCTCGAGGACAAGTCCCCCCATTCCCGTCGTTCCCCCATCCCAAAAACCTATGCAACTTAGATTATTTTTTAGGCAAAACAAAGTATTTTTTTAAACAAAATGGTAGACTTGGGTGCTTTAATAGCATTATTGGCAGTCTCCAATAGTTGAAAGAAAAGCCTAGCTTTCTTTTTTTTTAAATCCCCCACCCTTCTTTTCATTGTAACCCCACACTTGTTGACACTTTTTAAATAGCATAATTGATAGTCTCCAATAGTTGAAAGAAAAGCCTAGATTTCTTTAAAAAACAAAAAAATCCCACCCCCCCTTTTCATTGTAACCCTATTATCACAAAATCCAGCACTTGTGCAAAGCCTTCACAAGATACTTGACTAGTGTAACATATGCAAGTAATTCCCATTGTCACCTAAACAAGTACTTCATTCGTTTTAGTGAAGGATGGAGATCCAACACAAGGGAGGCTTCCTTAGCATGCTAAAGGCAAGTCTATGGCCCCCTCTGTTGGTTGATTGATTAGCTAGGGTTGAGTAAAGGACAAGGTCAAAGTAAGTTAGGCAAGGTAAGTTGATTGTGCATGTGTGAGGGGTGTTAGTGAGACAATCAATGATGTTTTCTAAGCTAGGAAAATGAATTAAATGCCCCGAAACACTAGCTATCAAAAGAAAAGTGAAAGCTGAGATAAACTTGTAAAGAAAGGCTAGGCTTTTAAGCATATAACAAATTTATAACAGCAGCAATATACCAGCTCTAAAATCAGCAAGAAAGTGAATGAAGATATGCCAAATAACAATGAAGATACTTGTAAACCATTCACCAATGATTGCATGAAATAAAGAGCATGAAACTATGTTAATTGAGTGTAATATGACAAGCCCTAATGGTTGAAAATGCAATTATTACAGCAAAGACTATGTTAGAGATGATTCTAAACAATTAATGCAAAGCATTAGGCTATAAATGAAGATGCAAATGCAAATCCTAAAGCTAACGCAGGTGATTGGGAGAGAGAGAGCGCTAAACTATGGTTTATAGCACTTGCAAATGAGAAAGACTAGTGCCATATTGAATCCTTGGGCATATGGAGTCAATGCAACACCTTCAATGGAGGCTAAAGGCAAGAGAA